>PVJS01018368.1:0-34955 GCA_004027185.1 Glis glis | reverse complement strand
CTGTCTCTCTCTCTCTCTCTCTCTCCTTAGTGAGGCCCTCTGCAACCTCATGAGACCCGGTTTCAAAATAAAGTATAAAAAATAGGGCCGGGGATGTAGCGCAGAGGTAGAACGCCCCTGGGTTCAATCCCCAGTACGGCAAAAAAAAAAAAAAGAAAAAAAATAGGAACCAGGGATGTCTATTAATTTGCATAAAGGAAGGGTTACTAATCCTAGTGAGAGACATTTCAGTTGAATGGTGGGGGTAGGAGTTACATCTGGGAGTGGATGGGGAGGTGAAGGAGGGAACTCTCTACCCTGCTTTCAAGGAGGTTGTGGATAAAGGAGAGACATTAGCAGCAAAGAGGAATAGGGTCAAGGGAGGCTCTTTTCTTTGTTAATGAGAAAAACTGAGGCATATTAGTCCCAAAGTCCATGATGTGGATTTTCCCAACAACTGAATACCATAAGAGAACAAGACATTGTTTTGAATATGTAAGTATATAATTTCACTCTTGATTCACGATGGGCTTGTCTTTTTTATATTCTGTTCTATCACAAAAATGCAGTGCTCTTCTACTATGTGTAGAGGTGTTAGAGGGATTGAAGCGTACCAGCAGTAAATAAATTTATACTCATAGATTACAATTTTAATCTGGCCATATGTGGATTTTCAAGGAGGGAAAAATCAAGTTGAATTCTAATTCCAAATGTGTATTTTTCTTAGGAGAAACTTATAGTATACACAAAACACCTTTTGTGACAGCTACCTCACTTCCCACAGGAACAGAACCTAATTATTATTCTATTATATTATATTATAATATAATTATTATATTATATTGTGCCCTATTCTTAATTACTGAAGGTACAATATTCAAAGGATTGGACGAGTTTGCCCAGTTTCAGGAAGTATTTTTATATGTGACTTTTAAATTATATTCACAAATCATTCCTAATTTATTAAAGTAATGACTTTATAAATTCCTCAGGCCACCATCAATCTGCTGTTATTGAAATAGTCTCTCCTAACGAACAAAATCATTTTCAGTCTCTCTTAAAAATGTATGGCATCATCCAGACGTGTGGCACACCCCTGTCATCCTAGTACTTGGGAGGCTAAAACTGGAGGATTGCAGGTTCATGGCCAGCCTCAGCAGCTTAGTGAGGCTCTCTGCAACTTAGTGAAATCCTGATTCAAAATAAAAAATAAAGTAGGACAAAAACTATATGGCATCTCTTAACAGTTCTGTACTCCACAGGATTATATATTTCCAGATATGTCAGAGTTAAGGGCTTAATGTGGTTTCTACCCTACCAAAGAATGATATGCTCATTAGCCTTATTTTCTCTAATCTGATTGATCACAAAGAAAAATGGTATATAAAAATACAAGTCTTTAAAATATTAAATTTATTTTTATTCTTAGCAATTCTTTGATATTATTGTTTGTTTCAGATGAGAAGAAACAAATGGTTGCACATGTGGAGAAACAGCTTGAAGAGGCAAGAGAACTGGTATGTAGAGACTTGTTAACGTGCTGACACACACCCTTGAGGCGACTGCTGCCTCCAACCTGTTTTATATACTGTGAAATGTGAAACATTACTGATTAGTGTTTTTCATTCAGAATCCATCAGGTTTTAAATTGAAGGAACAGCTTCTTGAGATTTTATTCTTTTTAATAAAAGTGATTCATTAAATGCCAACTTCTAGCTGGGCATGGTGGCGCCTGCCTGTCATCCCAGTTCTTACTGGAGACTGAGACAGGAGATTGAAGGTTTGAGGCTAGCCTCTGCAACTTAGGGAGACCATGTTTCAAAACAGAATATGTTTTTTTAAAAAAGGGCTTGGGGTGTAGCTCAGAGGTAGAATGCCCCTGCGTTCAGTCCCATTATAAAGCAACAACAACAACAACAACAACAATGTCAACTTCTAATTTTTAATCCCTTCATAATACGCTTCATAAGAGATATAAATAGCTAATGCTTGATAAAGGTATATTAGGTACCAGACACTGTGGGAAAGGTATTACTTGCTGTATAATATTTACCTTTCTCAAAAACCCTATGAGTAGCCAGATGTGGTAGCTATAATCCCAGTACTTGGGAGGCTGAAACAGGAAGATTGAAGGTTTGAGGCCAGCCTCAGCAGTTAGTCAGACCCTGTTTCAAAATAAAAATAAAAAATCGGGTTTGGGGTGTAGCTCAGAGGTAGAATGCTCCTGAGTTCAATCCCTGGTTCCACAAAACAAAACAAAAAACAAACAAAACAAAACTCTGTGAGACAAGTTCATCAAAAACTATGAAGGATCTGAGATTCCCTCCCACTTGCAAGTGGAGTAAGCTTACAAACAGGTTTTTGTTGTTGTTTGTTTTTGGTACTGGGGTTTGAACCTAGGGCATTCTACCTCCAAGCTACACCCCCAGACCCTTTTATTTTTTATATTGAAACAGAGTCTTGCTAAGTTGCTCAGGCTGGCCTGGAACCTGCAATACCCTGTCTCAGCCTCCCAAATACTGGGATTCCAGGTGTGCATCACCACGCCTGCTGGGCTCCTGCCATGGTTTTATGGATGCTCATAGAAAACATGAGACTTCTAAGTCAGAGACAAGAGACTTTGATTATTCATTGCAAAAGCAGCTGCCAGAGTTTCAACCTGATTGCCTCGGTTCCTGAGCCCCCATTCCCACAGGGCTGAGGCAGGGGGCCTCGATGTATTCTTATATAAGAAGTAGAGTACCTTATAGGAGAGGAACATGGCACCTGGGAAACAGCCACTTTATAGCAGCCTGGAAACGAGCCTGCTCTTTGTTCCAGAGGGACACATTATTTCCTCCCTCAAGGTTGTGCTCGGTGAACAGAACATTGAGAAATGGCTTTGGGCAGAGTGGTCGGAACCTTGCATTCTCAGCATACCCAGCAAGCCGTGGAGAAGCTCGAGAGAGCCACAGCAGAGTGACTCCACCACTTTTGTTACCACCAAAGGATTAGACAGACAAGTGATTTGTCTGAGGCCCCACAGCCTGTTAAGGGGTACAATAAGGATTTGTACCTAGATATACTAAATCCAGAGTTCTAGCTCATCTACTACTTTTTTTTTTTTTTTTTTGCGGTATTGGGGATTGGACCCAGGGGCATTCTACCTCCGGGCTACACCCCCAGCCCTATTTTTTATTCTTTATTTTTTATTTTTATTTATTTATTTATTTATTTATTTATTTTTGCGGTACCGGGGATTGAACCCAGGGGAGTTTTACCTCCGAGCTACACCACTGGCCCTATTTTTTATACTTTATTTTGAAACTGGGTCTCATGAAGTTGCAGAAGGCCTCACTAAGTAGCTGAGGCTGGCTGCGAACCTGGATCCTCCGTTCCCCGCCTCCCAAGTACTGGGATTACAAGCATGCGCCACCACGCCTGGCTTATTCTTTATTTTGAAATAGAGTCTCATTAAGTTCCGGAGGACCTCACTAAGTTGCTGAGGCTGGCCACGAACCCAGATCCTCTTGTCTCCGCCTTCCAAGTACTGGGATTACAAGTGTGCGCCACCACACCCAGCTCCACTACTTTTTCATAGAAATTAATTCACATGTCAGGGAGCAAAAAGAGTGGTAAAAAGTATTGTGTCCCAATTTTTTTGCCTTAAAAACCAAGTATTGCAAATATGATTCAATTTGTTACTGTACACTGTGGTCCCAAAGGAGTGTATTGCTTTTCTAGGTACTGAAGAGTATTTCTCGGTTTCTTTAGTACTACTTACTTACTGATAGACTTAAGACAGTTTCCTAAAGTGTTTCTGTTAACTGGTATTAATTGTTCAAAAAGATTGGGAAATTACAGCTGTGTGAATCAGTTTTTTGTCCCTATGACCAAAATACCCAACAAGAACAACTTAAAGGAGGAAATGTTTATTTCGGCTCAAGGTTCCCCTGGCTCCCAGGCAGAAGCATCATGGTGGAAGGGTATGGCAGGGGAAACCTGCTCAGCTCATGGTGGCCAGGAAGCAGAGAGAAAGAAGAAGGGACCAGGGACAGATAGAGTCCCTAAGGCCATGCCCCAGTGACCAACTTCCTCCAGCCACCCGCTGCTTGCCTACAGTGATCCATTCAAGTTAATAATCAATCACAAGGATTAATCCGCTGATGAGATGGGAGCCCTGTGATGCAGTCCTTTCACCTCTGAACCTTATGGCGATTCTAGATCCACACTATAGCTGTCGCTTAAGCAGAACTGGGGGCTGAAGGTCTTTTTTGAGTGTTGTTTTTCGACAGAACTTTTTGAATCCTTAGGTAGGCTCAAGGACCTTTTGAATCTCTAAGAAGGAGCTCTAGAGGGCAGCTAGAAGATGCATCCTGGAGCATCTTCCGAGTTGAATTGACTTAGTAGTATTTGTTAATAGGACCATACACGAGGAGCTACAGCCTTGGTGGGTATGGAGGAGTAGGTAGTGTTCCCCATGGCGCAGTAGAAATTCCCTCTGCGTCTTTGAGTGCTAAGGCTTGGACCCGCAGAGCTGCTGCTCCATATTCTCTGCTTCAGGTTGTTTTCTAGCCAGCCATCCAGATATCCCAGGTTCTTCATTCCCTATAAGGTCCACCCCTGCGCTCTGCTGACTGCTCTCACAGCCTCTGTAGGCCAGCTTCACTGCCTCTGCAGCGGCAGCTTTACTTCTTGCCTCTTTGTTGAAAGTTTCCTTTTTTTAAAATGCTTTTCTCTTTACTTTCTTTTCTTTTTATGTTCAACTGCTTCTCTCAGGCTTTTGGCGTTCTTGTAAAAAGACTGATTTTTTTATATGTCAGAGCAACCAATTGGGATGCTTCTTCCTTCTGGTTGGCAGGGAAAATAAATGGTACACCTTGAGTTGATTTCTTATCATACTATTGAGTTCCCAATAGCAGCTTTTTTTTTTTAACCATCAAAATTGGTATTTGGATTTATTTACCTTCCTTTGGAGACATTCTGTTTATTTGATGGCGATTGAAAGCTGGTCTCCTGATGACCAAGGTTTTACTATAACAAGGAATATAGAAGCCAGGTATGTGGCACACGCCTATAACTCTAGTACTTGGGCTGCTGAGATAGGAAGATTGCAAGTTCAAAGTAGCCTCAGCAACTTAGTGAGGCCTTCAGCAAGTTAGGGAGATCCTGATTCAGAATAAAAAATAAAATAGGGCTGGGGCTGTAGCTCAAAAGTCAAATGCCTCTGGATTCAATACCTAGTACCTCAAAATAAATAAATAAATAAATTAATTAATTAATTAATAATAAAAAGCAAGAAGTGTAGAACATAGCTGTGCTATCATGGATTTTCTATTCATCTTTAGTTGTTACTAATTTAAGGAGTTTTGTCTAAGATAGGCATTTCTATTTGTTTGAAATGGTCAGAAAGCTGATTTATTTAGTTCTGATGACATTGTTGTTAAATACACTGTTGATTATATTATATACTGACCTTTTGATGAGGACCCTGGTAGAAAAACTTGTTTTTGATGTAACTATGAAGACTGTGTTTCTGCTGAACAATTGCTTGGTATTAATCCTTGGACACCACCCATTTTGTAATTATCATGTCTTCTACTCTACACCTTCCACATGAATGTTGTGACAACACTGAACAAATGTTGCCCTTATTTCTGGTTTCATTTTAAGTGTTTGTCGTGAGCCAGGCATGGTGGCACACGCCTGTAATCCCAGTACTTGGAAGACTGAGATAGGAGAATCGCAGGTTCGAAGACAGCCTCAGCAAGTAGTGAGACTCTCATCAACCTCGCAAGACCCTGTTTCCAAATAAGAAATAAAATCAGCTGGGTGTGTAACTTGAAGGTAGAATGCCTCTAGGTTAAATCCCCAGTACCACAAAATAAATAAATAAATAAATAAATAAAAATAAGTGAAGTGTTTGTTGCATATTTCCTTTTTCTTTGTTACCTACTTTCCATTTCATTTTAAATGTCCCTGTAAAATGCCTTAAATAAAAATGTACTTCACTCTCAGGTTTCAACTTAAATGAACTTTTGCAATCATCTGCATAGTCCTATTCACCTTCTTAGAATTAAGTACTGAATGATGATTTCAGAGAAGTGCTGTAAATAATTGCCTTGCTAAATAATGATTGAATTTATTGATACTTCCCATTTGAGTTGGAACATATCAGTAATTTAAATTATCACTGTTGAAGTCAAGGCAATTGATATCATCTTTTTTTTCCTATAAAACTTGAGGTCTGTTAATTGAAATGTGATTGTCTGGCTTATCTGTGTTCTACTGTAGTTATTCAGTCTTTAACTCTAGACAGCAAGAGTTTTATTTGTGACAAGTTTCTATTGTTTGTGGAAATAACCTATTAGAATGCTTTGAAAAGTGAATTGCATTACAACATTTCTGCATGTAAGTTTATCAGACATGGCCTGTGCCAATTTTTTGTTGATACTGAGTTTTATTTTTTAATATCAAATGCAAATAAGCTACTGTCTGTATATTGTGCTTGCTTTATTTTCTCCTTCATCATCAATAATCATTACCATACTTAATGTTAATCTATGTAGTCATCAAGTAAGAGACCCCATTGTATGCACATTATAGGAATTTCCTCATTTAATCTTCATAGCTGCCCTAGGAAAGAGATTGTTTTAAGAAATGAGAAAAATTAGCCGGGCATGGTGGTGCACGCTTGTAATCCCAGTACTTTGGGAGGCGGAGACCGGAGGATCCCGGTTCGTGGCCAGCCTCAGCTCTTTCCCTGTCTGTCTGTCTCTCTCTGTCTCTGTCTCTCTCTCTCTCCTTAGTGAGGCCCTCCGCAACTTCGTGAGACCCGGTTTCAAAATAAAGGATAAAAAATAGGGCCGGGGGCGTAGCGCGGAGGTAGAACGCCCCTGCGTTCAATCCCCGGTACCGCAAAAAAAAAAAAAAAAAAAAGAAATGAGAAAAATAAAGCCGAAAGATATTGAGAACTCTTTTTGAGTTTCCATGACTAGTAGGTAGTGGAGCCTACAACATGAACATAGGAATCTCACTACAAAGCCCACGTTTTAAGCCACTATTATGTCCAAAGTATTATCTGATGGTGGGTTGTTAAAAAGTACCCTGCTGTGATTTCAGCCAGCACAGTGTGATTTGGCATATTGCTGTCTCCATTTAAGTCCTTATCCATGTGGTTTTAAAGTATGAGGCATGAGGCTGGAGGTCGAGATCGCATGTTGCTGGGTATGTGATTTTCCTAATCAGAAAAGACTTTCCAAAAGACATTTCACCAAATGACTAAGGCTGGCCTGATGTTTCATGGGCTAACCATAGGAAATAGTGATTTGATTTATCTTCCCCGTCATTCTAGAGATGTATGGTCAGAAGACTAGATCAGGTCAGACTGAATGGTGGGCTACTCCAAGAATATCGAAATCAAATTACTGAGAATGTTTGGATTAATGCATATGCTTTAAAAGAAACCCTGACAGAGTAAACAGCTTGGCACTCTGTGTGTCGCTTGGCAAGGATTGAGCAACTGCTTGTCGAACCAAACACAAATTAAGCACAAAAGTAGTTCGAATGTTATTTGATCATGGGCAGTCAGCACCATGGGCCTAGTTCCTCAACTATAAAATGAGGATTTGGAATTAAATCCTTTCAGCTCCAAACATTTGGTCAAGTAAAGACTGAGCATATGGTTTAAATCACGCTTTTCTCTCCCCCTTCTAGCTTGAACAGATGGATTTGGAAGTCCGAGAGATACCACCCCAAAGTCGAGGAATGTACAGCAACAGAATGAGAAGCTACAAGCAAGAAATGGGAAAACTCGAAACAGATTTTGTGAGTTAAATTCCATCCTTTGTCATCCTTACTGATTTTTAAGCTGAATTTTCACTTGTGTTTTTTACTGTTTCCCCCTCATGCCTTAATCAGCACCAAGTGCATACACGGTCTGCAGGGGCTTGTGCAGAAGACAACAGCTTTCATTGTGTCTGAATTAGAGCTCAGAAGGCCTAGAGAGATAGCTAACGATGGACTTCACAGTATGTTGGACTCAGGGTTTACTAATCTCAATCATGTAGTCCTCTGAGTCAGGATAGTATTTATTGGCAGTTAGCATTTATTAGAATTTCAAAACCCAGTTTCTGGCCTTCCAGAGTGCGTAGCCTTTAAGCTACAGAGTCCATGGATGGACTTCAAAGGCTCCAGATCCCCTGAGAGTATAGCCCTACATTTGAATACATGTTTCTATGTGTGTTTTTTCCTGAGAGAGGCTCCCTAGATTCATTAGAGTCTTAGAAAGATGTATTATGCCTTTCCCCCAACAATTAAAAGAACTACTGTCAATTATAATTATCACTTGAATTGTATTAATTGCCCCATAAGAAAATTTAGCTTTCTTTTCCTGTGTATCAAGCTTCAAGTGTACCCGGTTTATAGCAAATTTAAGAATATAAGTTTAAAGGCTCAATGTTAAAGTTGTTAGTAATTAGAGTAATTGGTAATTAGAGTAGAAGTTAGAAATTAGAGGGTAGAAAAGTCATAGTTATATATCCAAAAGAATGGAAGGCAGGGCCTTGAAGAGATATTTGCACACCCATGTTCGTAGCAGCATTTTCACAATTAAAAAGAGGTAGAAGCAGCCAGTGTGTCAATTGATTGACAAATGGATAAACATAATGTCTCTACATTCAATGAATATTATTTGGCCTCAAAAAGAAGGAAATCTTGACATGCTACATGGTTGAACCTTGAGGACATTATGCTAAGTGAAATAAGTCAGTCATAAAAAGACAGATAAATACTGTGTAATTCCACTTATATGAGGTATCCAGAGCAGTCAAATTCATAGAAACAGAAAGTAGAATGGTGATTGCCAGGGATGGGGGTAAGGGGGAAACAGAGAGTTGTTTAGTGGGTATAGACTTTCAATGCTGCAAAATGAAAAGTTCTGTTGAGCAACCACAACAGTATGGATATACTTAACATTACTGAACTGTATACTTAAAAATGGTTATGATGGTAAATTTAATGTTATGTGTATTTTTACCACAATTAAAAATAATTTCTAAAGATACAAATAAAAGGATTAAAAAGTTAATGCAATGGTAATTAGCTGCTCTCATATAGACTGGCATAGGTAATTAGGATTTGAGTAAATAAAATTTCATTCATATTAAAAAAAGATGCAGGTAAGGAAAGATCTGAGCCTCACCTGTGAGTGACACAAGTCACATGTTGGCACATAAGTCAGCTGTATTCTGAATCTGGGGTCCACATTCATCAGGAAAGGCAAGAACTTATAAGGATCTTTCCATCTCCTTTCCTACCTTAGGTGTTTTACTTTTAGAGGCTACACCTTCTTGAGTACTATATACCTTTCCACTCTAAGGCCAGTGGCAATGGGCCTCATTGAAATTCCTCCAAGAGTCTGTGCAAATGGGGTGGTTTGCATTTCTGTGTGTTTATTTTACATTTTAATGGATATTTCCCTGAGAAGTCAACATGGGCTACATTGGTCACTGTATTAGTCAGCTTTCTGTAGTTATGAGAAAATACCTGAGAAAATCAATGTATAAAGGGGAAAGATTCATTTTGGCTCACTGTTTCAGAGGTTTCAGTCCATGGTGGGTTGGCTCTGTTGTTTGGGGGCCTATAGCAAAGCAGAACTTGGTGGCAAGGAGTGTGTGGTGGAGCAGAGCTGTTCATCTGACGGCAGCCAGGAAGCAAAGAGAGAGACAGGAGGGGCTGGGGTCTCAGTATCCCCTTCCAGGGCATGCCCCTGGTGACCTGAGTTCCCTCCACGAGGCCGCACCTCCTGAAGGTTGCACCACCTCCCAGTAGTGCCACAGGCGGCCACCATGCTGTTTAGTTTAGCATGTGGGCCTTTGGGGCACATCTAAGATCCAAATCATAACAACTACGCGATGCAGATGCCTACTAGAGTGCACTGCTGTTCATTTTTAAAAATTGAAATCCATGAAAGGCCTGAATTCAGAAATTAAATGTAAATGCTTAGTTACCATCTGTGCTGGGTAGTAGGGCAAACCTTCTCCAACTGCTTTGAGAAAGGATGGTTTCCCTCAGCAAGAATATGAGATATGGTGAGGATATTAGAGTTATTTAAGATTTCGACAAATCAAATTTATACTTAGAAAATTCTGACTAAGCCAGGCATGGTGGCGCACGCTTGTAATCCCAGTACTTGGGAGGCTGAGACAGGAGAATCGCAGGTTCAAAGCCAGCCTCAGCAACTTAGTGTGGCTGTCAGCAACTTAGTGAGACCCTGTTACCAAATAAGAAAAAAATAGAATAAAATAGGGCTGGGGGTGTAGCCTGGAGGTAGAAGGCCCCTGGGTTCCATCCACAGTACCGAAAAAAAAAGAGAAAATTCTGACTAAAGTTAATGTTTAATTAACTAACTAAAGCTAATGTTCATTTTTATGGAATGCTTTTCCAAGGATTTTTCTCCTTTGTTCTAGAAAAACTAAGTGTATTAGTTTGCTAGAGCTGCCATAACAAAGTACCACAGTCCGGGTAGCTTACACATACCTCTGGAGGCTAAAAGGCCGAGGTCAAGCCTTCGCAATGCCGGTTCTCCCTGAGGTCTCGCTCCTCGGTCAGTAGGCGGCTTCTCCCTTCTCTTCACATAGTCTTCTACATGTGTCTGTGTCCCAGTTTTCTAAAAGGACACTGATCCTATTGAACCAAGACCCACACTAATAATCTCATTTTAACTTAATGAACTCTTTAAAGACCCTGTGTCCAAATACAGTCACACTCAGTACTGGGGATTAGGACTTAAACATCTAAATTTGAGGGAGACACAAAACAGCCCAGAATACTGAGTTTAATTTTAATCCTTATTCTTAATTTTTTCAGAAATTAAATTACTTCTGTGGATTATTATGTCATCTGACTCAGCGTTCAATCTGTTTTATTTCCCAAAGAGCTTAATACTGGGTAGAGTCCTTTATTTTAGGTGTGCGAAAATTATATTCTCGGATTAGTATTCCTTTCTCAGCTATATTTTCTTTTATAAAGAAACAGGGAACCAACAACTATGATCTTAAAATTTATCCATTAGGCTGTCACTAAATGTGTGTGTGTGTGTGTGTGTGTGTGTGTGTGTGTGTTTATTTGGTACTACAACTTTCTTCTACTTTGTAAGGAAATCTATTGTACAGTGATTTACAGTTCATAGAGAATTTGAACATGCATTATTTCATTTCATGGTATGAAGAGTAGACAGAGCAGATGGGATTACTATCCTCATTTCTACCTGATGGAACCAAGAGGCTAAGATTGACTGTAGATTCCCTTCAGCAAGTCTTTCTGTAGTGTCGCAGTGTATCAGGGACTGTCCTAAGTGCTGGGACACAGTAGAAAGCAAGGTTAAGTTCTTGCTGTCATGGAATTTAAATACTAGTGGGAGAAAAATCCAGCAGAGAAGACAGTTAATAAGCCAATTCATATATATGAATATATTATATTCATTATATTCATATATATTATAACTGTAGGTAGTGATGAATGCTATAAAGGAAATTAAAGTGAGTAAATGGGTAAAGAATGGTGGACAGGGTGATGGTGGCTAGTTTTTCTTAGGGTATTCTCTGTGGCTAAAGTGAAAGGTAAAAGGAGGGGTGTGATTGTAGAGGGAGGCAGAAGAAAGACCCATTAAAGCCATATGGGCCACAGTAAAGTCCTTGGCTTTTATTCTAGGTTGTTGAGAAGCCACTAGAGGACTTTAAGGAGCGAGTGGTCCCTTTTTGTTGTTTTTTGTGATGGGGTCCTGCTGCACTACCCAGGCTGGGCACACACTCCTGGCCTCAAGGGGTCCGCCTGCCTCAGCCTCCAGAGTAGCTGGGACTGCAGGTGGACACCACACTGTCTCAGTGAGTGATCCTTTGACTCCTTTTCATAGTTTTCCTCGTTTTCCCACCAAACAAACCATGTGAGATATTTGAATAGAGTGTAGAAAATCTTTACTTAGTTCCCTTGTCTTGATTTCTATTTCCTTCTTATATTTAATTCTTTTATTTTTTAAAAGGGATAGAGAATATCGTCTTAAAGATAGTTGGTAACTTTCTTGTGGTGATACACCATTTTCAGAAATATCAAATTCAAAGAAAAAAAGAGCCGAGGTTGCCCTTCGTCTCTCTACGAGTACTGCGAGTGGAGCAGTTCTTCTGTTCCCTTTGTGACATCAAGATCTTGGGGAGCATTTATGCCAAGGGGGAGAAGCAGAGGACAGCTCACTTCCTCACTGTTTACTTGTTTTCTTTTCTTGCCCCTCCTCCTTCACTGGCTGACCTTTATATATGCCCGGATTCTTCAGACTTCTTTTTTTTTTTTTTTTTGCAGTACTGGGGATGGAACCCAGGGGCATTCTACCTCCGAGCTACACCCCCAGCCCTATTTTTTATTCTTTATTTTGAAACAGGGTCTCACTAAGTTATGAAGGGCCTCACTAAGTAGCTGAGGCTGGCCTCGAACCTGGATCCTCTGGTCTCCGCCTCCCAAGTACTGGGATTACAAGTATGCGTCACCACGCCTAGCTGGATGATTCTTCAGACTTCTGCACCTGTGTCTGTCTGTCTGTTTGTCTCTCTCTCTCTCTGCATCCCCTGCTCCTGTGGCTCCTGTGGCTCCAGTGACTACATCAATCCTCACCTACAGTCTAGCCCAGACCTCTCTTCAGTCCAGATTCATGTTTCTTCCTACTTACTGGACCCCTCTGCCCCATGCTCCCTTAAACAGTAGCACTCAGTTTCAGCAAGAACTGGTCACTTCAGAGTTATCTCTACTGTGCCCTTATCTATAACTGTGGACATCTAGTTGGTCACTGGGGATTAGTAGTTGTGTCAGCCACCTGCCACGTTCATGCTTGCCCCTGGAAGCCTGCGGGGCTTCTCAGTCTGAGTTATTGTTGTCGTCTTTCCTGTTTCTGTTCTCCCATTCTGAGCCCTCCACGCCACTCACAGTTGCCTTTCTAGCACATAGACTTGAATATGTCAGGTCATTGCACAAACTCCTACAGAGTCCTCCTGGGTCTACTGCGTAAAACCCAGGTCAGCTTCTGGGCTCCTAAATCTCTTCCATTGTTTCTTCACATGTCTAGTGATTCTGTTATTGTGTGCTTGGTATTGTGGACCCTCTGTTGCTGAAAGTTTAGATTTTAGTTTTTTCCTTAAAATACAGTGTATCTCAATCTTTTTTTCATTATTGTCCCCTAAGTAACCTTTTTAGACAGGCTTTTGTTATTTCCTTGCCTGTATGTATGCGTTTGTGGTGCTTGGAATCGAACCCAGGGCCTTATACATGCTAGGTAAGCACTCTATCATGGAGTTACATCTCCAACCCAGATATTTTTTTCTTAATAATCCTGCATCTGATGAAGTTTTAATATCACAGATATACTATCTGTGCGTCTAGCTGGGCATGGTGGGGCACACCTGTAATCCCAGTACTTGGGAGGCTGAGACAGGAGGATCTCAGGTTTGAGGCCGGTCTCAGCAATGACTTAGCAAGTTTCCTCAGCAACTTAGTGAGACCCTGTTTCAAAGAAAAAAAAGGGGAAGGGGTCTGGGGATGTAGCTTGGAGGTAGAATACCTTTGGATTGAACCTCCAGTACCAGAAATAAATAATCTGTGTGTGTATTCATGTACCATGGCCCCTTGAAGGGCCACACAACTTTGTAATACCTAAGATTTTTCATCCTTCCCAAAACCAATTTTTGCCTCAGTTGGCCTGGTACTGCTTCTGTTGGCAATGTGTGTTTTAGAGAATGTTGAGCTCCATTCAGGCAGCTAGCCAATGCCCTGGCAGATCAGATTGATCCTGTCAGGATTTATTGTTAAGCTTTGTTAGGACATGTCTAGAGTAGCCTCCTTTAAGGCACGGCCTCTCTTGGGCTCCATGTGAATGACTGGACTGTTCAGTGAGCTCCCTTCCCTCTACTTAGTTGGAATTCTGTCTCCCTGCCCTGTGCAATCTCCAAGAATCTCCATTTAATCCAGAGCCCCCTAACACTTATTTTCTGTGACACCCCCATAGGGCCTCACCCTCTGCATATACAAGTTCATTTTCAGCCGAAGACTTAAGGGAACCATGTTGTAGATGTCTGGAACCTTCTTTGTGTGGCTACCTTCTCACTGTTACCCTGCTGATACTCATCTCACCAGTCCCGAACTCCAGTGTCTGCCTCCTAAGTTCAGGGACATGTTGCCTTCTCCCTGGGCTCTATCTCCTAGAAGTACAAACTGGAAGTACAGACTGAAGGTGCCGCAACCTTGAAAGCACATCCACGGGTTTAACTTGTCCAAGACATTACAGTCCTACG
The DNA here is from genome assembly GCA_004027185.1 of Glis glis. NCBI lineage: Eukaryota > Metazoa > Chordata > Mammalia > Rodentia > Gliridae > Glis > Glis glis. The sequence continues at coordinate 20,664 of PVJS01018368.1, read as the reverse complement.
CTACCTGTTGTCAGGCTTTTGAAGCAATTGTTTCCTACATTTTGTCCATTTTTATTGTCCACTGTTTAGAGCTGTTAGTCTTATACCAGTTACTTTATCATGACTAGAAATGAGAGCTCAGTGTAGTTTTAATGTCTAATTCCTCAGTGGATAATAATAGATAATCTGAAAATGAAAAAAAGATAATCTAGTGTTTTACACGACCTATCCATAGATTTTAATTCATAACTGACTAAAATCATTATTTAAAATGTTTTTTTTAAATCCAGGCTGCCGTTTGTAATCATAATCGTAGGAGGTTAAGGAAAGGTAGTGGTCACCCTTACGTTCCCGTTTATACTGAGAACTATTACTGTTCCGGATGAATCTGATCACTCACCTAATTCCATTCTTCTTGCTCTTTGGCCTCTTCTAGCCAGACAGTGTTCACTTTTGGCTTCCTGTAGTCTACAATTCAGAGAGGAATATTAGGCACAAAAGAGTTCAAGTCCAACCACCTCATTTTCTAGATGAGGAAGCGGAGGACAGCGAGGCCAAATGACTTGCCTTAAAGTCACCCCACTGCTTGGTGCCAGGGCCAGAGCCAAGTAACCCGAGCACCCGCTCTCCTGTCCTCTCCAGGACCCTTGCAGCCCTGTCCCCAACTGTGAATTTTCATAAAAAGTTATTTAGTAACCTCTTTGTACAACTTTATAGGAAACTAGAATTATGTATTTAAGCTGTACTTTTAAAATTATTACTATTATTATTATCATTATTATTTAGTTTTGATGTGAGGTTTGCCAGAGCTTGGTCATGTCAGGATGTATCAGGAGAATGAATCAGCCAGAAGGGGGAAAATGGAGTTGAGTACTTTTCAAGTTTAAGATGATTATTTCTTAAGAAAATAAAGCAGTTCACACAATGCTGTTTTCATATACAAAGTTATCAATACCAACTTCAGTATTATGTAAGCGGGTGGGGAGGGAGTGGGTTGGGATCTGGAGGGAAACACACCAAGGGCTGTGTGCCTGTATGTTTCTGTCACTGTGAACCTCATTATGATGTATGATTACAGTGCACCAATTAAAAAAAAGAAAACCAATCAAACAAATAAAAATCTCAGAACGTACACAAACAAAATACCTCTAAACATATGTAAAATGTGTGACTAAGTTTCAATAAATGGGAAAAGAGAGGAACAGATAGCTGGTGTGCCAGGATGAGGTTCCAAAGGCTACTAAGACGGGACATGTTGGATGCTTTGCTCTGATAGTGTACTATGATGCTAGCACCATCTTGTGGTTGATTTGTGTAGTTGCATATTTCTTTTTTTCTTGCAACAAAGCTGAACTTCCTTTAAGACACCCACACAGAAGGGTGGAGGATTAGATTGTAATGAATGTTAGAAGTGGAGCTTTTTAGCCCCAGTCTCAAGTTCACTTCTATCCCGGGTCAGTGGTGCCCGAATGCTGTCCTTTTCCTGTTTGGCAGGTTATGTGATGTGATTGTTAGACCAGCTCCTAGTGCAGAGCTGTCTACATCAGAGAATGGCACTTCTATTGACAGTCTCAGCAGTGAGGCTGAATGGTCCTAGAAATCCAACTACCTGCAGACTGCCGGAGCTGGTCCCTTAGGTCAGGGTTCAAAGGATGTTGTGGAACAGCTTGAAGCTTTTACTGCCACTACCTGCACTCTCTCTTATCACAGGTGAATGGACAACTTGAGTATCTGAGTTTATGAGTGAACCCAGTCCCCATCTCCTATTTTTTTTTTTTTTTGGTCTGAGACTAAAGAAGTATGAATGATAAATATAAATTTAAATTTGATTTTTGTTGAAAGGTCAAGAACTTGATGCTTCTATTTACATATTATTTTCCTATACTGTGGCTTCCTGGTCTATTTTCCTGCTATTTCTGTGGAAGCTGGAGGAAACAATGACAGCATGAGAGATTTGGATAGTCCCAGAGGTAATACGTGGTGATTATAGCATCAGTTAATCCTTCTTGTTGGAACATAAGTGCATTCTGAAAAGAAATGAGAAAGTCAGACTGGACGGAATCATCTCAGAAAAGAAAATTCTCTTCACTACATGCATTTCATCAATATGCCTGCCATTAAAAAATACAGTTATTTGATTCTGTGTAAAAATAACTGTGCATTACAAAATATTCTGAAAATAAAAGTAGAAAGAGGGAAAGAATAAATAAGCTTAGTCCTATTACTTCAAAAGAACCACATTTTACATTTTGGTTTGTTTCTTTCAATCTGTCTTTCTTCTCTCTCTTGTGTAATTTATTGTTTTGTGTTACACAATAATGATATTATTTGATCCATATTTTTTTCTTTTTCTAAACTTAAGCTCTAACATTGGTATTCTCTATTTTTATAAATTCTTGATTGTTTTAATGGGTGCATAATATTTCATTCAGCGATGGTAACCTTTTGTTGAATTCTAATATATTTCTATTTATTCCTTCCACCATTTATCATGCTGCAATGAATATATTTAACCAGGATTATCTAATCAGAATAATTTCTCAAAAGGCAAATTACCAAGTCAATGGGTATGAACAATTCTATAGCTCTTATTAAAATACGCCCGGAACTACATTTTTTACTGTGGCTTATCCGATCATTTTTTTTTCTCCATATCTTCTCTGTGTTAGAATATGATTTAAGAAATAAAAATCATAGGCAGACCAGGACTAAGTACTTTATATGCATGACTCTTTCAATCCGCAATTATATAAGAATGGTATTGTCGTTATCTGTGATTATGGGGATTTTACAGACTCTAGAATAAAGTGCAACTGAGATTTCTTTTTCCAAGGTGCTCTTCCATGGAAGATAGAGCAATATTGGTAAGGCAAGCAGATGTGCATGACTCTCTGTATCTGGTATAACCCTGAACTCATTTTATGTTCTCAACATTTCTTAATCAGAAACTGAAGCCTATTTCTTTTAGTTATCTGGATGTGACTGTGACTTTTAAGGGAAAGTACTACTATATTTATTATGGCCATGTACACACCCATTGTTTTCCTTGTTTGCAGTTTTTTTCTTAAGAAGACAGTTCCCCATTACTAAGGCCTCCCTAGGTAAAACTTTCAGGAAATTATCTTACGGTTGGCTGCCTTTGTAGTATTCTCATTTCTGACATTGACCTTGGTCAATCTACTCACAGAACCCCCATTCATTTCAAAGGCAGACACAAGAACTAGATCAACCTGGTAGGGAAGAGACCAAAAATCTATCTTCAGCTGTATTCACTGCCTTTGGGGGCCGATCTGTTGCATGTGCTGCACTGGTCTCCTTAGCCAAGAAGCTGTAAAAGGTTCATGTTCTTGATCCTTCTCCCCACATGTATACTTGAATGAAACAGTATTATGTGTTAAATATTTTATTGTTGGTCTTACGTGCTGAATTTGAGATTTGGTCTTACTAGATTTTCTTGGCTTTGGAAGCTTTGACACTTTCTTCCAAAGTAACTGCTTTTGTGATGACTGCTTTGGTTTTGAGACCATTGTGTTTAGCTACTGTAGAGTTTTATGACCTGTAAAAGTAACTTCTATAGCTACTGTACTCATGACATAGTCTAAGTGTGTGCTAACATAGATATACATGTGTCTATGCATCCCATACATTCATGTATTTTTGTAAACTCTTTTTCAAAATGGTATTAGATTTTTAATCCAGATTAGATTCTAGATTCAGTCTTGCAGTTTAATCGAACTCTTTTTTTCTTACCTATGTAACAATGTTTTTCACCATTGGAATTAAAGTATGGTGCCATTTTATAATGAAAGGAGCAAGTTTTTGTTATGACTTCATGGTATTGTAGTGGTTTGAGTTTTCTAAATAGATGAAGTATGTATTTTACAGAGACAGTGCTAAACTGCTTTATACATATAACACATAATACTCTTTATTGGATTTAATGTATCTGTCTCTGCTATAATCCCTCTTAAATGATATAATCCCTCTTATTATCAACTTTTCTGATGTTCGCTTGTTTTGCCTATCTACTTTGGTCTTACCTAGGATATAAAGAGAAAAGATAAAAACAGGTAAGATTTTGAAAGATTATAAATCTGTGATGAATTTGGCTTTCTTGTTAGTCACTAGATGGCACTGTTTGTTCGCAGAGTGCCATTTTGGAAAAAGGAACCATGGAAGTGACTGAAATTACTGCCTCATGAATAAAATATTTCTGATGGGATTTGCATTTCTATATTGGCTGAAGACACTGTGTTGAATGTTTTATTAACCAGCCCAGTGCAACTGTCAGCCTATTAAAGAGATCCAATGGTCCCTGTTTAGATAAATAAACTAAATAAATCCAATTCGTCAAATTGTGTTCCTGGCTGTTTATTTTCCATTCTTTTGATGTACAGTTTATTTTAAGTGAAAGCCACATCGGTTTAAAAATTAATGGGAAAATGTTATTTGGTGTTTGGAACATGAAGAAGCTAATTGCCATCGTCAAAAAGACAGCTCTGTTTTAATGTTAAATTGTTTGCTCATAAATAGTAAACTTTTTTACTGGTTACTTATAAACTGTCCCATGGCCAAAAGTCATCTGGTATTCTATAAAGATATGGCCAGAGACTGCTATCAACATTTGTGGAACCCCTGTTTAAATTCCCTAGGAAAAGTGTTATGTACTTTTTCTTGTTTTTTTTCCCCTTTGAGTCATGCTCATTTTCCAAGTATGATATACTTTCCTTGGAAAGCGAAGTAGCTAATTGATTTTTAAATGAAATGCCTTTTATGAAAGTGCTTGCGAGTCACTCTCCTGGTGAGTGTCCATCATTAAAGGGGAGACAGTGACCCTGTGGAAATGACGTTGCTGAAGGAACCAAAGGACTTCATAGAGAACAGTGTGCACATGTTCATTGTCATATGTATGTATGTACGTATGAATGTACTGGGGATTGAACCCAGGGGCATTCTACCTCCAAGCTACACGCCCAGTCTCTTTATTTTTTATTTTTAAAACAAGGTCATGCTAAGTTCTGAGACTACCCTCGAACCTGCGATCCTCCTGTCTCAGCCTCCCATGTGCTGGGATTACAGGTGTGCACCACCACACCCGGCTCATTGTCCTCTGAAGGCTTATGTTCTAAAGATCTTGAAGCTCACAATTGTATAATGTAATACCACCAACCGAGCTAGACATTTCATACTTAGGCCCTAGGGCTACAACAATATTCAAGTAAAGTGTGTCAGTCTTGTGCTTTGCTATGGTAGCAAGTTAGAAACTTGAAATGATACATCATGGTTCTGACTTATTTCTCATTTCTTTTTTCATGAATCTTCAGTTGCTTTTTTATGCCATTCTTATTGTCTTTTATCTGGATCTATATAAAGTGGGTTAGGCACTTTTGACTTAGCATACAGCTCGTTAGGAGCATTCAACTGGTTGCGATGAGGCCTGAGCTGGGTCTGATCTCTAGGGTGAAGGTTTTCAACCTATGTAATAGTCGTTGAAGAGTTTTGCTCTATTTTAAGCTTTCCTGCACAAGAAGTTAGAGTGAGGCTAGAATAGATCTCACCAGAGACTTTGCTGTTGATTTCAAGCCTTATAAACCTTGCTGGGAGTGGACCATGCCTGTAGATAGTCCCATTTTTTGGCTTATTTTGTTGGATTTTGTGTCCTTTTGTTGCCCAAACTGGAAAAATCATATGTAAGAGTAAAAACAAATAACCCATGTGGAGTCCCATTCCTCTTTTGGCTCTTCTTTTAAGAAGTCCATCAGATCCTGGATTACTTATGTGCCTTTACTAGAAATGCCTCTGGAATGCTCCAGGGTGGGCGGTCACGTGGGGAACCCTAAGCGACGTGGCTCCATCCTCCCTCGGTGCGGTCTGTTCATGCTTCGGAATCCCCATGGCTTTGCAAACACATGAGAGCGCCTACAAGTCAAGCTCTAACAGAAAAGTTGAAGGAGTCCAAATTGTTCTCATCCTCCACATTGCTTAAAACAAGTTATCACTATCTTAAGTTGGAAATCTACTGTGAAGTGGAGATTTGTTTTATTGGTTATGGAAAATTTGGCCTGCAGTTGCATTCCTAAGATGGAGAGAGAATATCAGTTTTTATCACGTTGCATGGTGTTGGCCTTGTGTGAAATGTCTAATTATAAGAAATGAAATGTTTCTTAAAACTATATTCTGTGCTGAAAAACAAGGATGTCTTTTTAAAATCTCTTCTAAATTTCTCTTCCTGCCTCTCCTTCTCCTCTTCTTCTTTCTCCTTCTTCACAGGGTACTGAACCCAGGGGCATTCTATCTCTGGGCTATACCCCCTAATCTCCCCTTTTTAATTCTTTATTTTGAAAGAGGGTCTCACTAAGTTGCTGAGGCTGACCTCAAACCTGCAATCCTCCTGTCTCAGCCTCCCAAGTACTGGGATTTACAGGTATGTGTCACCACACCACGCTGTCTCTTCTAAATTTCTTACTTGACATTGTTTTGATTTCATGATGGAACATTGTATCTTCGCATATTGACTGACATTTTTATTTCATTATTTTCTTATCTTGATAAACCTAATATACAAATAAATTTCAACTGAAGTAAGAATAGAGTTGTCTTATTTATGGACACATGATATTTAAAGTAAAGCTTAGAAAGAAGAGAATTATCATCTCTATGTTTAAAATCTTGTAGATTTATAGTTTTCATTTCAGTGAAGTTTAAATTTTTCTTTTTCTTCTCTTTTGAAAGAATGTAGTTCAGTGCTATCCATTCCAAATGGATATGTGATCCAGGGATCTATTTGAAGACTTTATTTACACTTCAAAAATATCGTGTAAATATTGTTAAGCCTTTTCTAAAAATGGTTAATCTCTTCTTTTCCTTCCTTCCTTCCTTCCTTCCTTCCTTCCTTCCTTCCTTCCTTCCTTTTCTTTCTTTCCTTTCTTTCGTTGTACTGGGGATTGAACCCAGAGACATTCTACCTCCGAGCTACACCCCAAGTTCTATTTTTATTTCTTATTTGGAAACAGGGTCTTGCTAGGTTGCTGAGAGTCTCACTACTTGCTGAGGCTGTCCTCGAACCTGTGATCCTCCTGTCTCAGCCTCCCAAGTACTAAGATTACAGGAGTGCGCCACCACGCCCGGCAATCTCTTATTTTTCTAATAGTGTGTGTGAGCTAAATTTGGTCATGGACCACATTTCCAAGAAAGCAAGAGTGAAATGTGAGAAAAGCCCAGAGACGATAGTCCTGAGACCTTAGGCACAAGGCTTGTTCGTGCTGTCCTTCCACTTCCTAGCTGCATATTTGGATCATAGTATCAACTCTGCCTGCCTAAGGGGGAAATATGAGGGTCCAATAAGATCATAAATGCGAAAACACCTTGAGAGCTGCACTGATTTTTAGCAACTTTCCTGTGAACAAATAATAATCCTATGATTCAAAAGTTACAGCTTCAAGTATCTCAAGGTCAAAAGATTCCTTAAATATCCAGAAAGTTTAAACTTGTCTTCCTCGGTGCTTCAGTGGGCTAACTGCAGGAGCTTACACAAAGGATTGAGATGTGAAATCTTCCATCTTATTCTTAGATATGACCTTCTACGTTGGATTGCTTTTGTATACTAGCACATTTTGTTTTGTAAAAGACATCTTAGAAATTAATCTATAGTAACAGCAAGCAAGGTTTCTTCTTGACCTTGTGGGAGTAGAGTCAGAATTAAAGGTAAGGAATTATAATATTTTGTGTCATTTTGTTACAAATGTTACTATTTAGAGTTGTGTTTGCACTGAGTTTTTATCTAGAATTCAGAATACATATTGAATTACCTTGGCTTTCTTTCCCAATCCTGCCTCAGTTTCTAATAAATGACACTTAACTGAAACTATTAAAAGCCGGCCTAACATATACCATATTGAGAGGCAGAGATGGGGAAGACTCTGCATGATTTATTAAATATTGTCATTAATATCAATAAGAGTTGACTGGAGCATGCCTAAGACAACAACCAAATAGCCCTCCAATTTAAAAGTTCCAAATAGCCGGGCGTGGTGGCGCACGCTCGTAATCCCAGTACTTGGGAGGCTGAGACAGGAGGATCGCAGGTTCGCAGTCAGCCTCAGCTACTTGTGAGGCCCTCTGCAATTTAGTGAGACCCTGTTTCAAAATAAAGAATAAAAGATCAGGCTGAGGGTAGAGCTCAGAGGTAGAACGACCCTGGGTTCAATCCCCAGTACCACACACACACAAAGTTCCAAATAACTGAGCATAGTGGCACACACTTGTAATCCTAATACTTGGGAGGCTAAGATAGGAGGATTGCAGGTTCAAGGCCAGCCTCAGCAACTTAATGAGTTCCAAATATTGTCGTATTCTGAGAATTTGGTCTAGAATATGCCTGCATATAGGCAATGTAACATACAAGTAGAAATAATATGGTGGGAACCAAAATTTAAATCAGGCTCTCAATAGTAAGACAAATGATATGAAAATAATTTCAAATGAATGAACAAATTAGGAAGCTAAAGAAGAAAACCTTCAAGCTGTTGTTGTTTCTATTCACTTTGTTAAAGATAGTTTTAATTTTGGTGGTTTTCAACAATTCATTGTTGGTTTTGTATAGATTACTATAAACAACTTCCATGTATTTAGTACGTATTATGCATCAAGCATTTTGCAAGGGATCAAAAGATTAATCAACATATTTATAAGGAGCTCATAGCTTTAAAAATTAGAATGCTGTGGTAAGCTCAATTATGGAGGTACTGATGGGGGAACAGTGTATGAAAACCCGGAGTGTCGTTCTACTGAGGTGTGTGTGTGTGAGGGAGGGGGTTTGTGAGGAGGCGTCCTCTAGGAGCTGACACCCAACTGAAACATGAAGGATGAGGAACAATTCTACAAAAGCAGGTTATAGTCAGATTGGATGAACAGCATAAACAAAGGCAAATGGGGATGTGTGCAGTAGAGGCTAGGGAAGTGAGGAAGTTGAGGGAAAGAAAAGGAGGAAGGGGAGAACTAACTAGAAAGTTTGAATTTGCTCCAAGTATAAAATATGGAGCTAAGGCTAGGGGTGTAGCTCAGTGGCAGAGCACTTGCCTAGCATGCACAAGGTCCTGGGTTCAACCCCCAGCACTGCAGAAATAAAAAATGAAAAGTGTTTTCTGGACTTGGCTGCACATGAAAACCTATGGCTCTTTTAAAAACCTTGATTCCTGCCTCCCCTCCTAGACTTTGGGATTTCATTGGTATGGGGTGTGACTTGGGCATCAGGAGGCTCTTTTTTCTTTTCTTTTTTTTTTTTTTAATATAAAGCTCCTCAGGTGATTGCCTATGCAGCAGAGTTTAGAGTTTAGGAACATCTGAGCCAGAGTGTGGGAGACTAAGCCAGAGAGCGGGGAAACACCCCGTTGGTGAAATTGGGCAGCTCTGCCTTCACCTCATTTGTGATTGGAAGCTAGGGAAAGGTTATGTTTTCTGGGTACCTTGGTGGCTTTGTATCGAATGAAGCACTTAAAACAATGAAACTCTCTTCCATGTGAGTTGCAGTGCCATTTAATTGTATTTTCATTTTGTCCCTTTCAAATCTTTAACATTATTTTAAGTGAACATTTTAAAGTTGGCAAAATTCATTATCTTACAATGACAGTTTCCCACATTTGTATCAAATTACTTTAAAAATTAATTTCCTTTTGATATAAAGTTAGGTATGACATTCAGCTTTAATGGGGGAAAACAGAGAAGCCATATATAAAATATTTTTCTCCCTAGGTGGCAAAGTATTTTAAATTTTCATGTGAGCTTAGAACAAAACCCTCCACTTTTATCGTATGCTGACTGTGTCTTTGACTTCCTATATTAAGTCAATGCCAATAGAATACCTTCATGTGAATATTTTGTTTTTAAAGTTGCAGTTTCAACTGCTTTGGAAACAGGCATATAAATTCTCTTGTAAGAAGGGAAATATAAGAGTTTTCCTATGTGTATGTATAGATATGGGGCTAGATCCCTGGTTCTATATATGTTGTTTCTGGACTTAGTAAGGAAAACTATGTACACACACACACACACACACACACACACACACACACACACACCACAGTTTTTTCTTCCCACTATGAAGTCTTGCAAGACTGATTGTAACTTAATTTTGTACAAGAATTGTCAAGAAATTGCTAGTAATCTCTAATCAGAGAAAAAGAAGTACGGATGTGATGGATAAATAGGATTCTGTTATGGCCAACATCTTCATTGATCTTAACAGAATTGCTCTTTGCCTCCCCTGTGTCTGTATTTTCTCTTGGCAGTGAGCCGAGTGAATTTGGAACAGAAAGAAAGAGAGAAAATCTACTTGGTTCCAAATGATGATAGCTGTGCATTGGTGTGGGGAAAATAACTTACAACTTGATAGCAGAATTACTAGAGGATTTCTTGTCTCTTGTTTAGGAGGAAAATTGAAGTTCCTTTTGTGGCCAGGTTGGAGAATTTTTAACTTAGCATTACACATAGCTCATAATACCAATTTAAATCTTATGATCATTGATATTTATCAAATGTTATTTAAAATTTAAGATGATGAAAGAACTTTTGAACTGTTTCTCAATAGGACTTAGTCAGAAGCGACAAATTAGTAAATACTCTCCTGTATCTTAAATAATTACTGTTTTAGAATCTTTTTTATTTCTTACAGAAAATAATTTTTATTTTCAACATTGTATCTTTTTCTGAAGAGTTGGATACATTATTTTGCTGTAGACTTTGCATTTAGAGGGATTTTCCTCAGGAAAGTATATAATTTCAAAATGTTTATATGACATGAATTTATGTCTTTTAAACTAGCTGTTATACCCTGAGGTAGATTTTAAAGAAGTAGGCTTTCTGTGTATCAGGAGATGGAGATTTGGGGTGAAATTGTTGTCAATGTTTTTTATATCTGAGCGGGTACTCTCTTCAGGGACTGTCAAAGTCATAAAATTGTGCTTTCTAATTCAAGCGGAAAATGGCCATAGATGGCACTGTGGTTCACATTGATATTTAAAATATGCCATATTGTGGCATTTTGCGAGAGAAACTTCCACCACCAAATTCATTTAAAATGATCCCATTGCATTGAATTTACTTTGTACCCGAAGAGGCGTTCGTTTAAACCCAGCCAAATTAGAAATATGAGCTACAGTTTTAAAAGTAAATAACATTTTGGTATAGATTATGAACAGCGATATTTCTGGTGTTCTTGGTCGTATCTTTTGAAATTGGAGCTCTTTTAGAATACCGTCTCTGCAAAATCTTCGGGTAAAGTATTAAAGTATGCGCACTCCCCTGCTTCTCATTCTTGTCTCCCCCAAAGTATCATTGAAACCCTGCCACCAAATCAAGGCATTTTGTCTTTTGAGTTCTGTCACGACTGGGGCTAAACAACTGTCACCGGCAAATGACAAGAGGCACCGGCAGCAGGAAAAAGAAGAGAGAAGAGAAGTAAGAATAGGGGGAAACAAAAGCCTCCGAGAAAGGGAAGACAAATATGAGGTACACTGCAGAAGGCGGGGATGCCGGCAGAAACAGCCTCGGGAACCAGTTTGTTGGGACGTGTACGGCACCCTGCCTGCTCCCGCTCTACTTAGCTACTTTGCGTGGCTTTTGGTATCTAGGCAATGCTGAGAAACATCGCAAAGTACAGATGGAGGTTGTCATTAAATTCAAATTTGCCTACAGAATTTCACCAGTTCTCCAATTTTAAATCTATGAAGATCTGCTCCGCTTCAGTGTTGCTGTCATTTGCAAATATTCGGGAGGACCCGCGCAGCAAGGAATATCAACTCAATTATATTTTCTGTACTCCATGTCATAAACTAGGATGTCGGATGCATTTCTGTCTGGATGTTGACACATTGTAAGGTCAGGATCTTACCTTTTAGGGCAGAAAAAAACAGGATCTCTCTCTAAACTGAACACTAGTACTAATAGACATTCTTTCTCTGTGGTCTAGAACAGGCTTTCTCAACCTCAGCCCCTTGGAAAGTTGGGGCAGATCATTCTTTGTTGTAGGAGGCTGTTTTTCGTCTTGTGGGGTGTTTAGCAAAATCTAACCATCTACCTGCTAAATGCCAGCAGGCTACCCGCCCCACCCGAGTCCTGACAATCAAAAAAATGTCTCCAGATATTCCACAGGTCTCTTTGGGGGCACAATTATCCGTAATTGAGAGCCACTCAGTCTAGAATGATCACTCACAGGGGTTGTAGATGGGGGGGGGGGATGAATGAATTAACAATTGAGGGCCTGTAACAGACTAGATAACACATTGTGTATTATTTATTCTTCATAGCCAGTTTGTAATTCAGACATACGAGGTTATAAAAAGCTTAGGCATTTTCCCAAGCTCACATAATTTGGATCCAAGACTTCAAATAAAGTCTGTATGACTTTAAAGCTACTAAATCATACTGCTTTGTAGCATTTATTTATTTATTTATTTATTTATTTTAAACAAGGACTCACTAAGTTTTGGAGGGCCTCTCTAAGCTGCTGAGGCTGACTGGCGAACCTGCAATTCTCCTGTCTCAGTCTCCCAAGTACTGGGATTACGAGTATGCGCCATCACGCCTGGCTTGTAACATTTATCTTTAAAGAATCATTAAAGTCTCTGCTAGATCTACAAGGTGTAGAGTTTAAAGATGACTTGGTTCACCAACCAACCTGCATTCATTTCAAAGAGACTGTCAATCACGAGAGGCGGTGTGATGGTGTGGGAAGTAAACTGGATTGAGGGTCAAGAGTTCTGGCTTTGGGTACCACCTCTGATACTAACTCGCCAAGTGCCATCCTGCAAGTCATTGTGACTCAGCTTCTCAACTCCAAAATTCAGGGGTCAACCCCCATGGTGAGAGTCAGTGGGCTCTGTTGTTTAATGTTGAAAATTCAAATTGTTGGCATTTCAAGACCGGTGAAAATTTTCACGTTGCTTTAAAATTATTCTATATGCAATTCAAGGCAATCAGTGTAAGGCAATCAGTATGCTTTGGAACCTTTGGCTCAACTTAATCCATTAATTTCATATTGATATGTCTCCATTTTTATAATCCCTAGACCATTATGCACCTCCTTTGTGAAGTCTTTTCTAATTATCTTTCTTGTCATGATAGATTTGCTTTACTTTCCACTCACCTTGGCACTTCTATTTGTAACCTGTACCAATTTACACACTGTTTCCATGTCAGAGCTGAAATGATTTTCACTTGTTTATGTTCTGTTACTCCAAACAATTATAAGGTCTTTAAGAGAGGAGAGTGGGTCTCCTCTTTTATGTTTTCTGAAGTATTTCATGAATGTTGTACATGATAGGTATTCAGTAAGTGCATATCAAGTTAATATTAAGACCCAGAATTTATAATTTCAAAACAAACTTTTTAAAAGAAGAAAAATCTATGGTAAGCATTAGGTACACAACACGATAGGATTCCAATCAAAAAGTTGCATCTACTTTGAGCCCAATTTCCATTTACCTTTAGTGGAACAAAATAATAATGCCATGTGTTACAATGTGTGTTTCCTCTGTTCTGACTCCTTTCAAATTTCTCAGACCTGGGAATTAAGATGCTTTAGGAATGAAGATTCTGAAATGCTCCATTGGGCTCATCTTTTTAGAAATAGCCACGTGTAGGAAAATATGACATGTTCATTGCCAGAGAAGGGCTGATAATACAATTTGATGTAGTATTTCAGCAAATATTTCAATAACTTTTTGACATTTTCCTGTTGTCCTTATTTACCTTATCAATAGTTATAGTGACACATGATTGTCAACTTTTTACATTAAGACCAAACTAATAAATTAAACATGTTGTGTTTCTATCTGATGAAAGCTGACGTTTTGGAAGGGTGTTAAAATGTAGTGACAGGTCCTGTTCATAAGCTCCTTTGGTATAAGTATGCAGATGACATCTTTAGATATTGTTTGTACACATGCTGATAGACAGAGAGCGTTGACAACGTAACAAATGCAAATGTCAACCTCACAATTTAACCTTTCTGTGTGGAAAAAGATGTTAGTTTTAAGTTACATGGATCTTTTAACTTTATTTCAAAGTTTTTATTATTTTTTAGCCTGTTATCATTACTGTTTCATGTACTGCTAAAAGCAGCTGTTGCAGTAAGATTTGGACTTGAGAGCTTTTTTTTTTCCTGCAGAACTCTTGCTTAAATGATAGCAACTGCATAGATGTATATGTTTTTCTAATTTTGTGTGGTTTTTTTCCCCTGTTCATTTCCTATCTTGAATCTTTTGAATCTTTTTGTAGCATCCTTCTATTTGCTTGTATAAAGTATTTTGAGTTAATAAGTGGGCCTAAGGGAAATGTTGTGAATTCCTCTCCCTGCCCCACACATATTTTTATGTTAAGGCATTTATTATAACACTTTGCCACACTTAGGTCTGTGCTAAGATCGAGTTGAGAATGACAGGTAGCACTGTAAGAAACTTTCGACCTGTAGAGGCTCATGTGGAACAGTGTGTGTGGAGGGGCGTGGGGGGTTAAAAGAACCCTGAACTTCTAGTTAGAAGGCTTGGATGTAAGTCCTGCCTTGGCCACCGACACATTTGAGAATTTTTGCAGGTCACTTACACTTTCTAGGCATGTCTTCCTCGTTTGTAAAATGGAAATAACGAGACCTGTTCTACCTACCACACATCGACGGTAATTATGAGAAATAATACATCATGAAAATGCTTTGAAAAAGGAACTTTGGAAAATACATGGGAAAGACATTTTAAGAACTCCTTTTAATGCTCTTGTGTGATGTATCCTGATACCTTCTGGTTTACTCGCTGTGTCTCTGATAGACTGGTCTTCTGCTCAAATCCAAAACTAGTCTTGGAATATGAGTCTTGGACACCTTTGAATCCAAGATAGTAAAACTTATAGCCATTGCAAGCAATAATCATTAGAGATAACAAGGCCCTCCACAACTTAGTGAGACCCTGTTTCAAAATAAAATAGGGCTGGGGGTATAGCTCAGAGGTAGAATGCCCCTGGGTTCAATCCCCAGTACCAACAAACAAACAAACAAACAAGTAAAATGCACTATGTACCCCCCAAAAGGAAAAAATCCATAATGTTCCCTACAATAACACACTCACAGTCAGATTAAAGACCCTGATACCATAGTTTCTGTGTTTATACATATACCTTTTTTTTCTTGACACCATGGCCAAACCCTGGGCCACAATCATTTCTGAATGTCCACATCTACATTCTTCTATTTACAAAATATCCTTGGATTTGCCACATTTAATCTCCCCTTGCTTAGTGCATTGTGTATTTCAGTTAGAAATAATACCACTTTTTAAAGGGGAAAGTGGTCTCAGAAGGAGGATTGTGTAGTCAGATATATCTTATAAATGTTCTTCACCTGGCTTGAGAAACACTAAGCTAAGATTCAACAAACTTTAAGGAAGGAGCTGAGATAGGAGGATCGCAGGTTCACAGCCAGCCTCAGCACCTTAGTGAGGCTCTCTGCAACTTAGGTGAGACCCTGTTTCAAAATAAAAGAACAAAATTGGGCTGGGGGTATAGCTCAGAGGTAGAATGCCTCTGGGTTCAATCCCCAGTACTCCTCGCCCCCCCCCCCAGGAAAGGAAGGAAGGAAGAAAGGAAAAGAGGGAGGGAGGGAGGGGGAGTTGGGGGAGTGGCTCTACAGTTTTGCATCTTAGAACAGCATGCAGGATTTATCATTGCCAGTTGGGGCAAATCCAAATTTCCTATCTAGCATTCATTTCACTCATGTTTCTCTCTCACCCCCAAGCTAGATCATTGTAGAAGCATCAATTGTTCTTACCTGCTTCCCACAATCAAATTAATCTGCTATTGTTATGTACAGTTGATTCATTTATTCTTACCTGGTTGCCTTTATACATTCTGTTCTGTCTGAAATTTTCTCCTCCTGCTTGTAACCTACTGACCTTCAGTATATGATTCAGATATCATTACTCCAGCTAGTCTTTCTGACTGATGCCATCTCTGTTCCGCATATCTTTTGTAATGTATTTACCTGAAGGTAGAAAATCCTTTTGACCAAGTAGCTTAACTTAAAAATTGGCTGTCATCTCAAAAAATAGCTTAAACTGATACAATTAGTTTGGTAGCGATTAATAGGTACAGTCCTTAAATTTCCTGCCTGTGTAGATTGTTTAGGAAGACAAAGTGGTAATTATACAAAGACATGTTCAAAGAACTGTTTGGATGATTTGGTTCATTGGGTCACATTTCATCATATAGTGATAAATAAACTAAAGAAATACTGTGATGATGTCAGAAGATAAGATATAATTCCAGTGGAATTCTAACATGTTTTTGACTGCTTTATTCTTCGTTCTCCCGATGTCTGTACTATTAGGTCTTAAACCTAATGCTGCCCTATAGTTTGTTTCGTGTACATGTGCGTTTAGTCTTGTTGCTCCCACTCCATTATATTACTATTTCAGAACAGGAACTGTGGCCTTGCATGCCGTGTAAGAGCATATACATTCTATATAAATATTTGTGAATGAGTAGATGAATAGAGGTAACAAATCTGATAGTCTACAAAATTGAAAGTGTTGTCCAATTTGGTATTCTCTGTGATAAGTGAGGAGATTCAAGTTGGGTTATCTTATGAAATATACATTACAATGCAGAGATTTCCTAAATTTGGGTGAAATGCCTATATTGTTTTCTTGGCTAAAATACAGGACACTGCTATCCATCTTAGCCAGAACCACACCCAAAGGCATTGGATAAGAAGAGTGTAATGAGATCATTGAGTGGGTCAGTCACTGAGCAAGAATTAGAAACCAATATTGGCTATGTTCAATTTTCTTTCCAATATATCACTTTGTTTTCTATAAATTACACTTCTTTTAGTGTTCTGATTTTTTTAAGTCAAATAAGACTCTGGCTTCCTCTCATTTCTCTGGTCTTCATTTCCTGTTGGTTCAATATTTGTGGGATATTATATTTTAGGAAACCTTATAACCAGTATTCTAAAAATGTCTGTGTATTTTAGATCCTAAGAGCCCATACATATACTATGAAAGGAATGAGCTTGTTGGGAACTCAAGGCTCCGTAGTCCCTGAAGTTATCTGATAGATCATAGTACTGTATCTTTTCTATCAACAAAGTTTCTCTTTTAAGTAAATGGGAAAAAGATGATGCCAAGTTCTCTGAGGCTATTTTATTTTTGCTTATGGAACTTTGACCTCTCAGCTCTCAGTTTCCTCATATATATAATGAAGTTGTTGGACTAGAGCAGTAGTTCTTAGACTTGAGGGCTTCATATACAGACTTCAGGGCCTATGCTAGAGTTCCTATTCAGGAGCACCAGGAGGGCCCCAGGAAGGACATGGGCTTTGCATTTCTAAAGCATCCTAGACACTTTGCAGCTCCTGCCACAGGACCACACTTGGAGAGCCCCTGGAGTAGATGAGCCCTGGGTTCTCCTAAAATTTTTATGACTCCTCTCTGTCAATTTCCTGGACTCACTGGAAGGTATCTTGTATCTTTCGCTTTGAAGGTATGCTGCTTGAATCTCTGCTTTATTTAATTTTGCTTGGTGCCTTTTCTAGTCATAGTTTAAGTTCCTTTCCCTTAGAAATCCCCTCTCTCCCATTCTTTGTGTACAGCCAAACAGAATGTTTGTTTAAGTAATGTTAGTGAAATGCATTTCCAGAACTGATCTTTGGGGAAATTTAAATGAAATTTTAAAGTATCATTAAGAATGCAAACAATAAATTCCTTGATTAGCTGTAGGCATCTTTACATTGGGATGACTAAAAAAAAGGTTCTGGTTAATTAGAAGTAATTTGTTAGAAACCTGAATCCTCTTTTTTCCTCTTTCAGATTAAAACTCGGTTCCCAGCTGGATGCTTATAAGTGCAGGAAATGTAATTGTCAGATGGTTAATTGCAAAAGATAGATAATTAGAGTTCAGATGATGTGTCAAATATGGGTAACCAAGAGGTTGACTACATGTTGAAAGAGAGCAGCTGAAGTCTAGATTATGCATTATGGCTATAGACGGTGATTTACCCTTACACCAGCGCTTGTGGAATGAACAATACCGGAACCCTGCTTTTCCCATCCCCTTTTCAGCAAATTCCTCACCATAAAAATGACTGGCAAAAGAAAGAGTTGTCACTACCTGAAATCAGGCTTGGACATTGAGCTGTTGCCAAACTACCTTTCTAACCTCAAATAAAGGAATTGGGATTGGTAGCTTTTTCGGGTACCATTAAAAAAAAAAAACTCTCTCCATGGAGCCTACCTAAAATATGACTTGTTTACTTTTTTAATTTTCTTTTTAAAGTATACTTTTATTGGTGCATTGTAAACACACATCATAGTGAAGTTGCGAGTGATAAGGACATACGTGCACACAGCACTTGATGAGCTTCTCCCAGATCTCTCTATTTCTTAATTTTCAACAGTCTGATCTTATTCCTTTTGGCCTCAGTGTCTCTTGTTAAGTGTTTTCATTATAAATCATTAGATCCCAAGATGGAATCATTTTTGCCTTTTAAAATGAGTGTACTAATAATACTTCTTTTTAAAGCCTCCATCAAAAGAATAATGAAATGAGAAAAGAAAAAAGTCAGCTCCATCCAGCCTAGCTCACCTGTTGGTTTATTTAAAGTCACGGTGAAATTAATAAAAACTAAATTGTTGCCCTGCATTTGTAAATAGGTCCCTTTCTGCACCTTTAAACTTTGTATTTTTTACTGAAGAGTTTTTCAGCCCTCAGAAATACTGTTTTACAAATTCAGCTAATGACCCAAATCCAGCTTGTTTGTTGTGTAGGAGTTGTATTAAAATAACTCACTGTATGTGTATTGTCATTAATGATATGCTCATTTTGATAATGGGGCTGCAGATTCTTAGTCTATAGTCCTTGGGGAGATGCTACAATTTTTTTTAACTAAGTATTGTTCTGGCTCCTTTCCTTGATTGGCCCAGAAATAGCAATCAGCTGGGGAGGCAGGATGACATGCCTCTTAGCGATCCCTTTGATCTTTGAGATGAGTATCAACATTGTATGCTTCCTAATGGAAGTGTAATTTAATGAAATCTATTGGGTAAACATACTTCAGATGTTCAAAGGAGGTGACAAAATTTTTGCTGGCAGCCAGGACCTGGGTGCTTTCCAGCTTGCCTCTAGCTGCTATGCATATAGCATTGAGAAGGGCACTTAAAATAGGAACACAAAGTATTATTTTCATTGTGTTCAACCCCCCCTGCCCACCCTCCCCTGCCCATTTCTTTCCCTTCAGTTTATTTTTGTGGTGTTTCTTCGAATACCCTTTGACATATAACCTCTCTAAGTATAAAGTGGAATGTGAGACTTGATCTTCTTTTATTTTTCTTGGTTTATTTTATGACACCAAGAGTAGCACATTGGATGCATGGCACCAAACTCAGGCAAAGTTGCAGGCGTTAGACTTACATAGAAGGAACTAGAAGGGGGAAAATGGGCTCTATAAAAAGGACATAGTTCAGTACGGGTTGACTAAGTTAAACATTCTATCTCTAGAGGAGATGATAGAGTCTTTTCATTTTAGCAGTCCTCGAGGAAGTGTAATGGAAAACGTCCTAGACATCAGGAGTCTGGAAACCCGACTTATCTTGAGTAAATCACATTTTCTCTCTGGGCCTCAGTTTCCTTATCTGCAATTGACTTAGATTCTAAAAGTTGTTTTCAGCTCTGATATGTTAGGATTCTTTTTGAGACCAAAGATCAGTGCTGTCCAATAAAAATACAGTGGTGGCCACATATGCAATTTTTTTTTTAGCTGCTTGGTCAATAAATCTATTGTCTTTGTCTGAAAAAAAATCTTCATTGAAAATGGTTGTTTGGTTTAACTCTCAGCAGCCTGCTCCTGAGCTTTGAGGAAGTGTGTCTTCTTTTGAGCTACCAGATCTTTATTCTAGACAAGGGACATTTGGGGATGGTTCCATGTTTTCTTTTTAACTTCTCTCTTGAGCTTCTCATAGACTGGATTCTCTCCTAGAGCACCAAGAGCTTTCTTATCCATGTACAACACTTAGTCTAATAGATCCAACAAAATATTATTTTAGTAGCACTAAATTTTAAAAACTATTAAGATATTTTGCATGCTTTTCTTTTTCTTACTATGTCTTTAAAATCTGATGTGTATCTTACACCTACAGCCTATTTTAGTTCTAACCTTCCATATTTCAAGTACTCGTGGTAATCCATAGCTGGTGACTACCATATTGGACAACAGCTCTCGATGGGTAATCCATCTATTCCAGACCACATTTCCAGGAGTGTTGGGCATGGACCTAAAGGTTCTGAAGCCTCCCTCTCTTCCCCTAGACCAGTGGCTCTCAACTTTGGCAGTGCATTGCAGTTACCTAGGGAGCTTTAGCAGCTATTGATGCCTAGATCCCCTGCCCAGAAACTTTAATTTAATTAGCCTGGGAGAAGCTAGGACACAGGAATTTGTAAAAGCTCCTCAGGTGATTCCAGTGTTCAGGCAAGGCTGACAACTACTACAGGAGACATGTGTTCTTAAAAGGCAGTTGTGCGTGGTGGCGCACGCTTGTAATCCCAGTACTTTGGGAGGCGGAGACCGGAGGATCCTGGTTCGCGGCCACCTCAGCTCTCTCTCTCTCTCTCTCCCTGTCTCTCTCTCTCTCTCTCTCTCTCTCTCTCT
>PVJS01018367.1:0-34960 GCA_004027185.1 Glis glis | reverse complement strand
CCGCGCCGGACACGCATGCGCCGCCGAGCCCGGCCGCCCGGCGCACGTCAGGCCCGGGCCCACCCGCGGGCGCACTCACCGGGGGCGCGCGCGCCGCGGCGGCCGGCTGCCTTCGCGCTCTCGCGGGCCGGGTTTCCTTTTTTAAACCGAGAGCCGCCCGCGGAGCCCGAGGTTGCGCTCGCCCCGGCGCATGCGTGGTCGGCGCCGGGCCGCGGCCGCCGCGCTCGGCCTCCGCCCCGCCCCCCCTCGCGCCCCGCGCCCCTGCGCATGCGACTTCCCCGTTAGGCAGCGCCGAGGCGCGCGGGGATCCCGGCGCCGGCGACTCCCGCTCCCGCTCCCCGGCCGCGCGGCTGCGCTGTCCGCGCCCCGAGGAAACCGGGATCTCCCGGCGCCGCGTCCCCGCGCGGCCGGGAAGCCGGGGAGGCGGCCCGGGGAGCGGGAGCGGGAGGTCAGGGTGGCTCTGGCGCTCCCCCTGGAAGCCGGGAGCGAGAGAAGAGCTCCCGGGGAGATTATCCCGAGCCCGGAGGGGGACCCTCTCGAAAAGCAAAAACGGTTTGCCGATGGCCGGCTGGACTTCTCGAGCGTCGGCGGGAGGCGTCCTGACCCTCGCACGTCCTCTGCCGAGGCTGCGGAGGTGCCTGGACCGCCGGTGACACCCTGGCCCCATCTCCTGGAGGCGCGCGGCGGCCCGGGTGGCAGCTTACTGGTGGGGGGCCTGGGGAGACCGGACCGCCGCCCTCGGCTGGAGGGGTGAGGCAAAAGATCGGGATGTGTTTGTTCGTTTGCAGTGCTCCTCTGGCCTTTTCTTAAAAGCCAACTGACCGTGTAATGGAAGACGGGAGATGACGCAACCCGGGGATGAGCCAGGACCGTAATTTGCACTGTTTTCTTGGTTAGAACGACGTGTGAATACTTCCAGCTTATCTGGGGAGAGGAGTGGAATTACTTCCCTTGATGCTTAAGGCACACTTGGTCCACATGAGAAAGCACATCAGTGCTGGTGAATTTCCCGAAAGGAAGGCTTTATTAGTCCCAATTCCCAGTAATTTGTGTTTTAATGAATCTGAACTTGAAGTAGAAGGTATCTTGTTTTAAAAAATACACCACTGTTTGGACTATGAAATCCTCCCTCAAAGGTAGCATAACCTCAGTAAATGTTTCAAATCCTTACTGTATGCTCATAGGAAAAGAACATTAAAATTGAGGAACTTAATTCAGATCCCTGATCCTTCACTTGAGAATTTTTCTGCGGGGACTGGGAAGGCATGATTTGTTAATTACTCCTTCACATACCAGAAGGAATTTTAGTAGACATTTCTGCTTGTTCCACATTTATTCCCTAGTCTGATCATTTCACACAGTGTATTTGGTATGGGCAGGACACCAGGCATATTTGAGCTGATCTTTCTTAGGCTGCAGTTACCAAAAACGGTGTTACCTCTTTTCCAATGGATTTGAATCTGCAAGAATGGAGGCCTGGAGCCATCATTATGTGCATGAATAATGAGAAAACTGGTCAATAAATTCTTGGATATGTTTTATTGCTTAAACCAGTAAGAGTTTTTTTTGTTACCTGCAATTAAGAGTTCTGATATTGGTAGGTAGCAAGAGGGGAGTTAAGGTTAATAATACAGATAAAGTTGCAACCAGAAGAGGATTTGAATACTTTTCCTAGCGTTTGACGTTTGCATTATATCCTGGAGACAGTGATTACTCATATTCCACATCCTCAAGAACATATATCTTCAAAAATACCTTTGCCCTTTTTAATGGTTTCATTGTCCTCTTAGTCACCAGGATCAAACCATGTTCATCTTTGACTCCTCCCTCTTTCACATTCTGTGTTTAATTATTTACCAAGACCTGTTGATAATCCCGTTTTTCTGCTCAGTCCTCTGCGACTGCTTGAATATTTCCCACGGTTCAGTTCAAAACTTCTCCTTCTTTTCTTCTCCCCATATTCTCTCCAAGAGAAAAAGTTATTTCCAAAAGCTTTTCCAACTTCCACATTCCGTGTTTCCATAGTTTTCTGAATCTTAAATTTATGTCCTCAGCCTAAACCCTCTCCTTAAACACAATTTATATAATGCAGATATTCTCTTCACTCTTTGTATACCTTACTATCATTTAAACTGACCGTTTCCAACTCTCTTTTCAACTGATTTCCCTGTCACTCTTTAATTTCTTCATCTTTAAAATGAGAATAATCCCATCTCGTAGTAATTGAGAGGTGTGTGTGTGTGTGTGTGTGTGTGTGTGTGTGTGTGTAAAACAGTACCTGGTACATAAGAAATCCTATTTAAGTGTTGGTCGTTGTTCAT
Organism: Glis glis; assembly: GCA_004027185.1. Lineage (NCBI taxonomy): Eukaryota > Metazoa > Chordata > Mammalia > Rodentia > Gliridae > Glis > Glis glis. Next base: position 32,639 of record PVJS01018367.1, on the reverse strand, counting down.
CAATGACATTCCTTTTCTGTGTAATTCTGTCTCCTTTGCTCAGATTCTTTCCCTAGCTCTATGTTCCATCAGTCACAAAGGAATGTCTGTTCTTTCACAATACCTATCTCAGCCATCCTGTCATTGGCATTCCTAGTTTTACCACTTAGGTTAAGGTGAATTATAAAATAAGTTTAAGGTATGCATAATAGAGAAAATAAGCTGAGTTTTTTTTAAATGCATGGCTTAGTCAATTACTCATATATTTTTTAGTCCCTTTAAAATAGAGGGTATTAGAGTAATATGAGGTATTATGGACTTCATAGTCAAAGTCTAGGCTTAAATCCTGACCAATTTTTCCTATGCTGAGAGACACTGAGCATGTCAAGTAATTCCTCTGAGCTTCAGGTTACTTAAATCTGTAAGTTACAAGAATAAGCACTTCAGAGAGTTGTGGTTTGGGCAATGAGGATGGTGGCCATAGATCTTTACAATTTGTTGTTGGAACCCTAACAATGGTTAAAATGACTCAAAAATCTTTAACTCCAGCCTACACCTCTCCTTTGGGTTCCATACACACATGTCCAATTACCTACTTGATGTTTCTTTGGGGTGTCTCAAATATGAATGCCCCCTTCGGATCTGTTCTCCACAGAGCAATAAGAATATTCTTTTTTGAAAATATAAGTGAAGTCACATTATGTTGTTGTTGTTGTTTTGCAGTACTGGGGATTGAACCCAGTGGCTTCTACCTCTGAGCTACACCCCCAGCCCTATTTTTTATTCTTTATTTTGAAACAGGGTCTCACGAAGTTGTGGAGGGCCTCATTAAGTAGCTGAGGCTGGCCGCGAACCTGTGACCCTCCTGTCTCAGACTCCCAAGTACTGGGATTACAAGCGTGCACCACCATGCCCAACTCTAAAAACCCTTTTATCATTTCCCACTTTATCCAGACTCTTAGCCATGGATACCATACCCTGTTTGATCTGGCCCCTGCCTACTTCTCCCATCTCATCCTATCATTTTCTCTCTTCCCATCACATACCCACCAAGAAATTTCCTTTCAGATACTTACTAATCTCTCTACTCTCAGGTGTTGGCACATGTCATCCTTGCCTAGATCCCCAACCCCAACACACACCGTTTCTTGTGGCTGGCACTTTCTCTACCTTCATGTTTCCAAGCTCTAACTACACTTAAGTAGGTCTCTCCTCCCCCGATGCCCTTATTGTGTCCATTATTTACCCCATATGTTTACTATCTTCCCTCCTACAACAAGGTAAACTCCAGGAGGGCAGGAACCTTATGGTTTGTTTACCACTGTATCCATTCCAATGCCTGGGGTAAATGAAAAATTAAATGAATGAAATTAACGGTAAAATGTGGTAGAAAAAGATTTTTAGGATCATCTTCATATCCCAAACTATGATTGTGGACAGATTGTTACATACACCTAGTAAAGTGTATGAAAGTACAAAGCAGAGGTAAACTGAAATTAAATATGATTTAATACTCTGCTAGTAACAGCATTCAAAGGCCCACAATTGTAAGTACAGCTAACAACTATATAAGATGCTGAATGAAGTCCAAAGTAGGGAACAAAGAGCGTCAAGTATCTCCCCTTCTAAATAACTGCCAACATTTGGTGCCAAGTTTTAACCCCTCCTTCACAGGGTTAAAAGTTGGACAAAACTGGACCTAATGTAACCAAAACTTCAAAGTCCACACTCTCAGGCCATATAAGCACAACACCTGGGAAAAAGATGAACACTTGATTCATTGAAGCCGTGTCCTCTTAGGTTCCTGAAAGTACTGTGGTTTTTCCTTTTTCTGCCCCATCCCACCCCCAAGTTAAGTGAATAAGGCTCCAATAGAATCAGCTAGAGAAGCTACAAGTGACTGCAAAAAAGTAAGTATCTCAACCAATGGCAGATGTGTTGATATTGTCATGTATTAACATGAACAGGAGGAGAGAGAGTTGGAGAGAAAATAGCTGGTCCGGGAGTGGGCTGAAGTAATCCGTTCCTATCTGCACTTCCACCATGTAGCATGGCAAGGATGTCTAAATTCCTCATGGGTCCACTGGTGCTGTGTAGAAAGTGCTGTCCAGGTTTGATCCATCTTGACACATAAGGGGGAAGGAAATTCTAGCAACAAGAGGCTGTGTATACTTGTGGGGGAGGAAGCTAAGAGATTGTAAGAGATAGGGTTAAGACCGATTCATCTCCCATGTGAGTGGAGGACTGCAGTGGAAAGCTGCCTCAGAGTTTCTAGGAGGACTGAATGTACCTTATGAAAGAATAACCATTTGAATGCAATATGGATTGTACTGTTAGGAGAAACATCCCTATTCTTCCCAGAGCCCCCAACATCAGAGCGAAAGGAGAAATAACTGGTAAAAACAAACCCTAAAGCTGGGTGTGGTGACTCACACCCGTAATCCCAGTACTTGGGAGGCTAAGACAGTATTACAGCTTCAAGAGCAGCCTCCTCAATTTAGCAAGCCTCTCAACAACCTAGTAAGACCCTGTTTCAAAACCAATTTTAAAAAGGGCTGGGGGGTGTAGCTCAGAGATAGAATTCCTCTGGGCTCAATCCCCTGTATCACAAAGACAAAACTCGCTTTACATCTTTAGAGTTCCTCGAGTCATGAATTTAGCCAGAGAATGCTTGGCTTGCAACTGAGATTGGAGTTTCAAACTGGAAAGATTTAATAATCTAGAGTGTGGAGGAAGAGTTAAAGAACTTGCTCAAACTGACTAGAGATTTGCTGTCTAGTGCTTCTCAGATTTTTTTTTCTTTTTTGGTACTGGGGATTGAACCCAGGGGCATTCTACCTCTGAGCTATACCCCCAACCCTATTTTATTTTTTTATTTTTAAACAGGGCCTCACCTAGTTGCTGAGGCTGGCCTTGAACCTGTGGTCCTCCTGTCTCAGCCTCCCAAGTATAGGGATTACAAGCCTGAGCTTCCATGCCAGTCCTCAGGTTTTAATGCACATGCCAATCATCTGGGGAGCTCTTTCAAATGAAAATGGTGACTAGCTGTGTTGGGATGGAGCCAGAGGTGCTGCTTTCCTAAGAAACTCCCTGGGGATGCAGCTAATTCTAGGACCACAGTTGGACAATCCAGGCACTATAAAGTAGGGAACAGAGTTTTAATATAGCAGAGTTGGCAAGAATAAATAAAAATCATAGATTGGAAATATGAAACACCCACTTCAATATCAAATGTCGAATATTGGCCTTTTAAAACTCCGTCAAATAAAAATTCATTCAATAAGATGGAGAGCAGTATGGCATACTAAATAATTTCCCCACATTCTGACAAATATTCTTACCCTACTTAAATGTGAATGTGTCAATGATGCAGTGTATGTAATTAATAGTGACCAGTTTTGATAGGCATGAGTCCTTGCTAGGAGAATGTGTACGTGTGTTTTGTGGAAAAGCAGGTCTGGAATCACAAGCAGCCAATTCTAACATGCTATAATTTCATGATTTTTACAAATATTAAAGTCTTTAGAAGTGTGTGGATAAAAACTTATTGCCACTGGTGGCTCTGAGTTAGGAGGGGAAATATACTTTGTATTTCAGCTATACTATTTAACTTAAAGAAGAAAATGGATAAATAAGTGGTTACTAAGAAAAAAAGATTACATTTGGGGAACATTTTACATTTGGCTTCAACTAGAAGGGAAAACAATACTTATATGCATTATATGGCATTAGAGTTACACCATAACTCTATGATCATGTGGCTCTTCCTTTCATTTCCACCACTTTTATCCTGAATAGTAATTTATCCATCTATTTCTTAAGGAGTTCAGGAGTTGCATCAGTGTAACTAGGTAATTACTTCTCTGACATAATTTTACCAGTTAAATAAATCATTATTTAAATCTGCATTTAATTTTCCTTCCACTTCATGATTCTCTATAGCATTTAAAATCCCTTACTCCCTACCAATAGCAACAGCCTTTTCTTGACTCCATGTTAAACTGACTCAGTTCTTATCAATTTATTTTTGTAATCTGAGCACTTAAACAGTCTAGGTTCTCTCTCAAACATCAGTGAACATCTGTACTAGTTTGGAAGTAAAAGTCCCTCTAGCCCTCAATGGAAACAAGGTAGCAATGTTGGAAGCAGGGCTTGGTTGTAATCTCAGCAGTGGATAAATCCATTTTCTGGGTGGTAGTCTGGGCCAGTAGGGTGTGGCTAGAGAAGTAGTTCCCTGGGGGTGCAGCCTTGGGGATTATATATTGGTTCCTCCTCCTACGTGCATGTCTCTCTCTCCCTCTCTCTCTCTCTCTCTCTCTCTCTCTCTCGTACTGGGGATTGAATTCAGGGGCATTCTACCTCTGAACTACACCCACAGCCCTATTTTATCATTTGATTTTATTTGGAAACAGGCTCTCACTTAAGTTGCTGAGGCAGTCTTGAACCTGCAGTCCTCCTGTCTCAGCCCCCCAAGCACTGGGATTACTTGCTTCTGGCCTCCATTGATATGAGGGGCAAAGCCCTGCGCTCTCCCTCTCTCCACTTCCTGCCACCACACCCAGAGAGCCAATGTCCCCGGCCTCACATGGACTGAACCCAAAATCCCCAAGGAAACCATGAGCAAATAAATCTTCCTCTAAATTGCATGGTCAGGTCTTTGGATTATAGCAGTGAAAATGATGACTAAGACAACATCCATAATCAGACTCGTGGATCATCAGTACAAACCAAGTAGAAGAATGAAATGTGTTACTGAGCTGATATGTGCTGCATTCACCAGCCTTTCCTCTGTATGTGTTGTTCATTATTTTGCCACGATAAGATAGCCTGCGGGTCTTCAGCAGTGTCCTAATATGGTATGTTTTCTCATGATGGATTCTTCTATGATTACTATTAGAATATAGGTTAGCCCCACAATATATTTTTCTCACCTACCTCAGGATTAGACACAGGCTATTCTGATGATTATATGGTTTAAATATTAGTGGGAATACTTATTTTCTAACTTTTTTTTTTTGCGGTACTGGGGATTGAACGCAGGGGCATTTTACCTCCGCACTACGCCCCCGGCCCTATTTTTTATACTTTATTTTGAAACCGGGTCTCACGAAGTTGCGGAGGACCTCACTAAGGAGAGAGAGAGAAACAGGGAGAGAGGGAGAGAGAGAGAGACAGAGACAGAGACAGGGAGAGAGAGATCTGAGGCTGGCCGCGAACCCGGATCCTCTGGTCTCCACCTCTCAAAGTACTGGGATTACAAGCATGCGCCACCACACCCAGCTATTTTCTAACTTAATAATAGTACTATTCAAACAATAATGATTGAGGACATTTCTTACATACTTTTCAGAATCTAAGTTGTGTTATGCTATTAAGTGGTTTAATTTTTTAATAGGTAAGAGATTTCAAAAATTTTAAAAAAACATTTCAAAGAAAAAGTATACGGCCATTAACCTTAAAAATTTTTACTCAAGACCCCTAAACAATCGGTTGTAAAACATGTTGACTTAAATGAAATTTCCTGGTTCTCTTTCATTGTTTTCCTTCACTAGTCTGTCTGGAAGTGAGTAGGCAGCCCAGAGGATTTGTTGTCTTGTCATCTTTGTGTTTTTGTCCAACATGGGTCAGAAAAAGAATAAGCCAAAGAAAAATATTAAGGGGTTAGTAGAAATTCTGGTTTTGTCAGAGGTGATGAATACTCTGAAATACTGGAAAAATTTTTGAAATGATATATAAATGAGAATTCTAATAAAAAATTGAAATAAAATCTATAAATTTTGTGATCTCTGATTGTAAAGAATACATTCAGTATGCATATACTTTAAAGCTGTTTATTAGGTATTTCTACTTGGTATCATTATCACTATTGGCACTATCACTATCATCATAAATAGAAGTGTTTCTAATTGAAGATACCATCATATCTTCAATGCCTTTTTTGGGGTTTTCTTCCAACTCAGTCTGTATTGCTCCAACTTCTGCTAGCTTCCATTCAAGTTCTGCAATAAATAACCCATTAGTAAGCTGGATAAAAATCTTGGAAAACAAAAAGAATTTCTCATCTATATTAAATAAAATTAACTGTAAAATTAATGTGGAGAGGAGGATATATTTAAGACTGAATGACAATGAAAGCATTACAATATCGGAATACACATTGAATACAGCAAAGTTATACATAATGGGTTAAAATATTTATTTTAAAAGGACTGAAAATAAATGGTTTAAAAGTTCAAATTAGGAAGTAGGAAAAGAAAATGAAGTAAACTCAAGGAAAGCAGAGCCGTATAATGAAGAAAATACATTAGCAAAAGCAATAGGGATGATTGGCAAAATCAAAAGCTGGTTCTTTAAGCAGACTAATAGACACACTTCAAGCAAAAATGATCACAAGAAAAGGAAAAAAACCAAGTAACATAAAGAACTGACATGGGACACAACCAATGACAAGAACTATTTCTTAGCCATCTGATTGACAAAAATAAACAACTCTAACAATACCAAGACCTGGTGAAGATGTGAGTAAATGAAAACTCCATAAAGATTAAAACTCCTTGCGATTTTAAGTGTCATGGGACTCCTATGAAAAATGTACGCCAATACATTTGAAAATTTTAATAAGTAGAGTTTCAAGAAAAGTAAAAATTATCAAATACATCCACAAAATAAAGCCTGAATATACCAACAATCAAAAAAAATTAAGTTAATATCCAAAAGTCTCCCAACCCTGCAAATTCATCATTTTGTTGAACTTATTACTAAGTATTGTATAGATGAACAGAACATTTATGAGGAAGATTGCAAAATATACTTTAAAAACAAAAGACCAAAATAAATGACAAGATATTTCTCATTCATGAATGGCAACAAACTTCCTGATATTAAGATGTCACTTCTCCAATAATTAATGTGTAAGTAGTATTCTAATAAATATTCCAAAGGATTTTTGACAGAACTTAGCTAACTCCAAGTTATATGAAATTCTGGAAACAATTTACTGGAGATAATCAGATTATTATAAATCTATAGTAATTATACAGTGCTGTACAAATCCAGGGATAGACAGATAAACAAATAGAACACAGTAGACTTCAAAAACTAAGAATTTTCAAACTTAAAATGATACAGGAAACATTAAAAACCAGTGGAGAAAAGACTTCATGCCCATTAGGAAGGCTGTTATCAAAAACAAGTAACAAATGTTGGCAAGGATGTAGAGAAATTGGAAACCTTAGGCACTGCTGGGTAGTGTAAAATGGTTGTAGCCACTATGGAAAAGAGTAGGACAGTTCCCAAAGTTAAAATCAAATTACTATGTGATCCAGAAATTCCACTTCTGGGTATATCCCCAGAAGAATGAAGACAGGGACTCCAACAGATTTAAACACTCATGTTCATAAAAATAGCCAAAAGACGTCCATCTTCAGATGAGTATATAAATAAAATGTTTCAGTTCTACAAGATGAAAAGCTGGAGATTGGTTGCACAATAATTTGAATGTACTTTGCCCTACTGTACTATATACTTAAAAATGGCTAAGATGGTAAATTTTATATTATATGTATTTGCCACAATTTTAAAAAGAAATTTCAAAAACATCAGTGGGAAATGAAATTTGGTGAATGGGATTGGGACAACTATATTTTCTACAGAAAAAAAATTAGATGCATTCCTTATATGACATCATACTGATGTTATTTAAGACTTAGGTTAAAAAAAACTTTAAAACTAGTAAAATAAAGTAGTCAGGCATGGTGGCCTACGCCTGTATTCCCTGTACTTGGGAGGCTGAAACAGGAGTATTCTCAGGTTCAAGAATAGCCTCAGCAACTTAGGCCCTCAGAAACTTAGTGAGACCTTGTTTAAAAATAAAAAATAAGATAGGGTTTGGGGTATAGCTCAGAGGTAGAATGCCCTTGGGTTCAATCCCTAGTACCACATACACACACACAAAAAAAAAGTATAAGGGAATATCTTTTCACCTTCAAAATATGGGGGGGGGGAGTAAAAGAATGCACAAAAAATACAAAACAAAAAGGTTGAGAATTCTATTGGCAATATTATAACTTTTGTCTAATAATCAAAATTAAGCTGGAGTCAGGCATGGTGGCGCATGCTTGTAATCCCAGTACTTGGGAGACTGAGGCAGTAGGATCGCAGGTTCGCGGCCAGCCTCAGCTACTTAGTGAGGCCCTCTGGAACTTAGTGAGACCTTGTTTCCAAATAAAAAATGAAATAGGTCTGGGGGTGTAGCTCAGAGGTAGACTGCCCCTGGGTTCAATCCTGAGCACCACAAAAAGAAAAGGGTTGGGAATATAGCTCGGTGGTAGAGCACTTGCCTAGTGTGTGCAAGGCCCTGGGTTGGAACCCAGCACAAACAACAACAAATAAAACAAACTTAAAAGGAAGGAAATTCTAATACTTGCTCTAGCATGGATGAACCTTGAGGACATTATGCTAAGTGACCTCAATCATGAAAGGACAAAATACACTGTGATTCCATTTATTTATTTATTATTTATTTATTTATTTATTTATTTATTTTGCGGTACTAGGGATTGAACCCAGGGGCATTCTACCTCGGAGCTACACCCCCGGTCCTATTTTTCATCCTTTATTTTGAAACCGGGTCTCACGAAGTTGTGGAGGGCCTCACTAAGTAGCTGAGGCTGGCTGCGAACCCGGATCCTCCGGTCTCTGCCTCCCAAATACTGGGATTACAAGCATGCGCCACCACGCCCGGCCCGTGATTCCATTTATAAGAGGTATGTAGAGTAGACAGATTCACAGAGACAAAGTCGACTGGTGGTTTCCAGGGGCTGGAGGGAGGGCAAGATGAAAAGAGTCCTGGAGATGGATGACACTGATGGCGGCACAGCAGTGTGAACATCCTTCATGCCACTGAAGTGTATACTTAAAAATGGTAGTGAGGGTAAGGCGTATGTTTTGTATGTTTTACCACAATTTTTAAAATACACCAATAGATTTCATTCTGATCTCAAACAAAAAAAATACACACTAAATTGCCTTTAAGGAAGCAGGAAGGAGAACAGGAATAGGAATGGAGATGCTGGTAACCTGAACTATATATTTTTCAAAAATAAGCAAATGAGTAACTGAAGCGAACATCAACAAATGTCCACATTAGTTATCTTTGGTAAGTGCTATGGTCTCGAGTGTTTGTGCATCCCCTAAATTCAAATGTTGACATCCTAACCCCAAGACGATGGAATCAGGATGTGGGCCTTGGGGAGCTGCTTCGCTCATGAAGCAGAGTCCTCATGAATGGGATTAGTGCCTTTATAAAAGAGGCCCAAGGGAACGTGTTGGCACCTTCCCAGGTGAGGACACAGCAAAGACGCTGCCATCTGTGAGGAACAGGTCTACCTGCTTGTGCCTTGATCTTGGGGTTCTCAGCCTCCAGAACTTGAGAAACAAATGTTTCTTGTTTATAGCCACCCAGTTTATGATGTTTTTGTAATAGAAGCCCAAATAGACTAAGACAATAATGATATCATGAATGCTTACTATATTAGTCTTTGTACTCTTGTGTTTTAATTTTTGTTTTTAATTAAAAAGATGAGGTCCAAGCTAGGAAAACAAAGTGGTGAACCAAAGAGGGTCTACTGGGAAAAGGAAAAAGGGGAAATTCTGGGCCAGCTACTCTGGTCTTTTTTTTTTCTCCCCTGTAGTACTAGGGAATGAACCCAGAGGCATTCTACCTCCAAGCTACACTCCCAGCCCTTTTTATTTTTTGTTTTTGAAACAGGGTCTTGCTAGGTTGCTGAGAGTGTCACTAAATTGCTGACGCTGGCCTCCAACCTGTGATCCTCCTGTCTCAGCCTCCCATGTACTATGATTACAGGCATGTCCCACCACACTCAGTTTATACTGGTCATAATAAAGCCGAAAAGAATTTTAGGGCATTGACAGAGTGAAAAATAGCTGTTAAAAACAGCTGTTCAAGATGTCTATACCATGATGGTAAGATTAAAAAGATTTTCAATTTCATAATATAGGTTATAAAGCAGTTCCAAGAAATGAATAAACCAAAGAGATGGCCTTAGGAAGTAAAAATCACTAAGTAAGGTAAAAATAAGTCCTATGCTGTATGCTATGAAAAAAAAATAGGAGATGTGATCCTTGCACTTGTTAGGGAGATGAGACTCAAAGGGAATTGATTAATCAACAAAATCAGGATATTATTCAAATAAGTGAAAAATAAGTGGTATCAAGAATATATGCTATAGAAATTCAGAAGAGAAGAGAAAGATTATTAATTAGTCTTAGATTGCATAATAGGATCAGTGGAAATGAGACCCACAGGAATAGGGTTTGGACAGGGAGAATAAAGAAGGGTAGGGAATTTAGATACAAGCAAAGAGTGCCTAACAAAGTGTGATGACACAAACAAGGGAGTTACATCTAGGAAGAGTGTCTGAAGACCAGCCTTGCTGGAGAAGATGCTAGAAAGCACCGAGAAATACAACTGCAGAGGTAGGATGAGATTCTAAATTTTTAAGGATTTTAGACAGTAAATCATTAAAGATTTTAAGCAAAAGTGTGTTTTGATAAGAGTATCACTGTAGGAGACTAACCTGGAGGCATTCAAGAAGGAACTAGAAGCAACAGAAAATAAATTTGGTTTTAAGGAAATAAATGTTCATGATACTTGCTAATCTATTCAGTTTTCACCTGTTATTATTATAAACAAACTTTAAAAATAACATCATTACCTTCTACCTTGAGATTTGTCCCTCCACATTCTATAATTCCAATGAATTTGCCTTCTATCTGGCCATTTTTATATACAAAAATTGTTGGTAAACAATTGTCATGGTAGTGTTGAATACAGCTATTCACGATGGCCTTAACAAATTTAGTTTCTGGAAACTTTCTTGCTAGAAGACTAAGATGCTGGTTAACCAACAGACACATTGGGATGCTAAAAAGAAACAGTACACACGATATAGTGTAATAAAATAAATATTTCCACAACAAAAATATATCTTTAGTTTTTTATATAAAAGCATATCCTTATCCTCTGTTACCTTTAGCACAGATGAACTATATGTAGAGTCCTCTGATTTTTATTAAAAAAATAACACTATAACCTGCAAATGAAGTAGCTACCATGGGAGTCTGATGCCTAACTTAGGCAAATTACATTCAGCGTGGCATCAATTTATTTCAAGCCAGTTTTTAGTTGGTAGGGCACAAGAAAAAAAATAGGACACCTTTAGGGAATCTTTGGTGATTTTGAATTGAAATAAAGGTATTCCAATAAAGGTATAGTATCACCATCATAAGTTTATTTCCACATAATGAGATCATCACATCTAAAATTCCTTGTCTCAGACTATCTTACTTTGTGGGGGTGGGGGTGCTGGGGATTGAACCCAGGGCCTTATTACTTAACGACACCAAAACTCCATGATTCTTCTTCTACACCTTTGTTCAAGCTGCATATTCCATCCAAAATGTGCAGTCATCCTACTTTCTCCAATCCTATAAAACTGGAGAATCCTTTCTTTGTTGAAGTCAAAACCAAGAATTACTTACCCTACAGAACTTCCCATACTTCCCCACTGGTAGAACTTAACTATTCTTGTCTTCGGTGACTTTATTCTGGATAGACTTCAATAATATCACCTAAAAGACTTTGTTGTTGTTATATTTGTATCCCTCTACTATACTGAAATTTATGTAATGGCAGAAATAGATGTTATATTTGCCTTTTCATCTCCATCAATGAAATTCTTAATTCTAGGTGATGTTACATATCAATTTATGAAGCTAGGGAAGCTAAGGAAGACAAGATAAGGTCTTGAAGGTTCAAAGTATGTACTTGGTGATAGGAATAATATAAATATCCCAAATTCAAATCTGGGCACAGGTATAAAATTGAATAAAAGCAGAAACAAAACTGACGACAAGCCGAGTTACTAGACTCACTGGGTGAGTTACTGGTCTGAGTTACTAGACTCAGTGGGTGAGTTAGATCCCACTGAAGTACCTCAGGCAGGCTCAGCCTTCATCTGGATAAAAAGCAGGCCCAGTTTAATGATGGAGAGCTATTCAAATTATTGAACTTAGGAACCTAGTTTAAAAACTCTCGCCTTCCTATAAAACATATAGACGGTAATTTGAAACACAAATTTGTTTAACAGTTATACTTTATGATATTAAAAAGTTATGACCAAATCCATAGTTAAAAACTAGACTTTTCTGGGCTAGGGGTATAGCTCATTGGAAGAGTGTTTGCCTAGTATGCACAAGGCCCTGGGTTTGATTCCCAACATCACAAAACAAAAATTAAACTTTCTAAAGAATATTTATGACACAAATAATCATTTTCTAGTAAGTTTTATAAACTAGGATTATTAAAGATTTTTTAAAATATATGTTACATATCAACACATGAATGTTTGTTTTGTCTTGTTTTTGTTATGCTAGGGATCAAACCCTAGAACCTCACACAAGCTAGACAAGGTTTCTACCATTGAGCTATACCCCTATCCCCAAATGTATTTTCGTGTGTGTGTGTGTGTGTGTGTGTGTGTGTGTGTGTGTGTGTTACTGGAAATTGAACCCAGGGGCATTCTACCTCTGAGCTATGCACCCCCAGCTCTTTTTATTTTTTGTTTTTGAAACAGGGTCTCACATTGTTGAGGCTGTCCTCAAACCTGCAATCCTCTTTTCTCAGTCTCCTAAGTACTGGGTTTGTATAGGCATGCACCAACATGCCTAGCTAAACATATTTTTTCTTTCTTTCTTCTTTCTTTCTTTCTCTCTCTCTCTCTTTCTCTCTCTCTCTCTCTCTCTCTCTCTCTCTCTCTTTGTTTTTTGTAGTACTGGGAGTTGAACTCCAAGTTATACCTCCAGCCCTTATTTTGTTTTGTTTTGAAACAGGGTTCTGCTAGGTTGCTGAGTCTAGCTAAGTTGCTGAGGCTGGCTTCAAATGTGTTATCCTCCCATCTTAGCCTCCCAAGTACTGGAATTACAGGCATGTGCCACCATGCCCAGCTTAAATGTATTTTCTTAATGTCAAGAAAATGAATATTTTATGTAACCATCTTAGACTGGAACCAAAAAAATAAAAACCTTATGAGAAGGTCACAAAACTTAAAATACTATAAAACCACATCCTTACTCTTTGAGACTATCAAAGCATATGACAATTTAAAGCAGATTAAAACACACCCACCCTCTTCAGTGTTTGAAAATTATTTGTCAAAATTAGTAATTTATCTAGAAATAGCCATTGAAGTAAATAATTTTATTACCATGGTATGGGCAGTCAGAAGCAACAACTATTTTCCTAATCATAAAGGGTCAGAAAAGACATTTGGTGAACTACTCTAGTACATAATATTTACTACAGATTCTAGTTTTATAGATATCAGTGTTTCTCATCTATATTTGTGAGAACTACTGCCAGTAGCATTTATAAATTGGTTTAACCAAATAAGTAGTATAAGCAAAATAGGAAGGTGATTCCTTCCAAGATTTTAAGACTACTTAAATATTATAGTCTATCAAGAGTTATAGTTAGAATAAAAGTATTGTTTTCTTTTGCCAGGCATGGTGGCACATGCCTGCAGTCCCAGCTACTCAAGTTTGAGGCCAGCTTCAGCAACTTAATGAGAACCCATGTCAAAATAAAATTTAAAAAGTGCTAGCAGCCAGACATGGCTAAAATCCCAGTCCTGGGGAGGCTGAGACAGGAGGATTGCAGGTTCGAGGACAGCCTTAGCAATGTAGTGAGACTCCCAGCAACTTAGTGAGACCCTGTTTCAAAATAAAAGAATAAAATAAGGCTGGGGGTGTAGCTCAGAGGTAGAATGCCCCTGGGTTCCATCCCCAGTACCACATAAAAATAAAATAAATAAATAAAGCCTTAAAAGATGTGAAATGTCTATATGTACTGCATGATTTTTTGTTGACTCCTTGTTAAAAAATGTATGTATTTAGCCGGGCGTGGTGGCGCACACTTGTAATCCCAGTACTTTGTGAGGCGGAGACCAGAGGATCTGGGTTCGCGGCCAGCCTCAGCTCTCTCTCTCTGTCTCTCTCTCTGTCTGTCTTTGTCTCTGTCTCTGTCTGTCTCTGTCTCTGTCTCTCTCTCTCTCTCTCTCTCTCACTAGGACCTCCGCAACTTCGTGAGACCCGGTAAAAAATAGGACCAGGGGTGTAGCGCGGAGGTAGAACGCCTCTGGGTTCAATCCCCGGTACCGCAAAAAAAAAAAAAATGTATGTATTTATTAAAGATATTCTGAAGTCGGTTGTAGAAACATGAGTAAGGAAGAGGTTTTAGATGCTGTTAGGAACTGGTGTTGGTTTTGTTAAATGAGAATGTGGTATTATGGTTATGTTTATAAGAATGCTCTTGAATGGATTCAGAGTACATTATCCGAAATATGCCACTCAGGCATAAAGATTATTTTGAGCTGAAAGTAACTGAGAAGAAACAAGAAAAGCTCTCTGCCCTGTAGGAGGATTAATCATTGGAGACAACTCAACTCGTAGGAGCCCAGAGAAGCACCAGCGCTATTGACAACAAACCTTACTAAAACAGCATTTAAAGCCAGGCGTGGTGGCACACACTTTTAATCCCAGTACTTGAGAGGCTGAGACAGGAGGACCACAGGTTCGTGGCCAGCCTCAGCTACTTAGTGAGGCCCTCCGCAGCAACCTTAGTGAGGCCCTCCGCAACTTAGTGAGACCGTGTTTCAAAATAAAGAATAAAAAATACGGCTGGGGGTGTAGCCCAGAGGTAGAATTCTCCTGGGTTCAATCCCCAGTTCCAAAAAAAAAAAACAACCCAGCCTTTATCTGCCATTAGGTCCCCTACATATTTACCTCCCACAATATGTCCCCCCAGAAGCTCACAGTCCCTTTCCTTTGTCTCATCACTTTTCTACAAATTTATTGTTCTTTTGTTAAGATGTATATAAACCCAAATTCTCACCATCCCTTTGAGTTGCTTACTCCTCATTGAGTTCTCACCCCTTACACTTCTGTTTTTTCTCGTGTTAATCTGTCTTTGTCGGTCTAATTTGTAGGTGCCTGCTAATACACCTAACATAGGAAGGGGAATAAAGAATTTTTCTTGCTCTCCAACACCTTATGTTTTGAAGATGCATGCTGAAGTACTTAAAGAATAAATCATCACAGGTACAGTGACTTTGAAATGGTTCTGCAAAGGCAAATACACACACACAGAAACAGTGATATAAATATGGTAAAATATTCATTGTTGAGTCTTTGTAATGGGTATTCAGGGTGTTTATTTTACCATTCTCTCTACTTTTCTGTGGAGAGAAATTTTCCACAATAGAAAAATTTTTTTAACTAACTACTAGAGTGTTCATTTTCCTAAGAAGTGTGGCAAGTTGTTTAAATTAGAAATGAAAATACTTTAAAATACCTAACTTTATCCCTTGAAGCCAATGACTATCAAAAACTCTCTATATATTTATGTGTAATATATACATGTTTCTTTTTCATAAGTATTCTTTGTTATATGCATTACAGAACCTTAAAACCAGAAATGTCTTTTACACCAGTAGTACATGAACATTTTGAAATGCTATGGTAATTACCTTGATCTGTATAGATGAATTACAACCCACACATCTTTTTCTGCATTTGTGACTTCATTCACATACTGATTTCCAGCAATTTCTCTTAATTCTCCAAATTTTTGTTTTTTCTTAAGTGCTTTCCATTCCTGTAACCGCTTTTCTCTAATTGAAAAAAAATTAAGTTACATATGAAAATCATCTCTCTCTCTCTCTCTCTTTTTTTTTTTTTTGCAGTCAGTGCTGAGGATTGAACTCAGGGCCTTGCAAATGTTAGGCAAATGCTCTACCATTGAACTACATCCCCAGCTGAAATTTTCATATTTTTAAGGTCATTCTTATATACAATAATAATTTAGGGCAATGAATATAATGCCCATACACAGCAAACACTTAAAATGATAGGATAACCATTAGTGATCTTATAAAGCCAGTATCTTCTCTTATGTGGGAATGTGTGTTATCATGTGTATTGCAAAGTATAAGAAGTTTGCTACTAATTTTTAATTTACTTTTTAAGACTAGGTTATTTAGACATTGGGCCAACAAATTCTCATATACAGGTTAAATAATTTGTGAGGGAATATCTGTAGTAATAATAGCTAACATTTATCAAGTGCTTAGTATGTTGTCAGGCACTATTTTAAGCGTATTCCATTAACTGATTTAATCTGTGCAAAACTTATGAAGTACAATTGTTATTCCCATTTATATAACATGCTAAGCTGCCCTTAAGACCAAAGCCTTTGTGAACATTTATAATTACTTGTTCTAGCCAGGCGTGGTGGCGCACGTTTGTAATCCCAGTACTTGGGAGACTGAGACAGGAGGACCACAGGTTCACGGCCAGCCTCAGCTACTTATTGAGGCCCTCCGCAACTTAGTGAGACCTTTTTTAAATTAAAAGAGTATAATGACTTGTTCTAAACATAAATTTATTACAGGTAGAGAGGTAGCAAAGGAGTGATTAAGAACTTGGACTCTAAGGTAGGAAAATTTACAATGATTGGTCGATTTAGAGCATACCCCGTGAACTCCGCTTGCTCTCTATAAAAGGGAACGGTGAACTGTACCAGAGGCTGCCATTTTGACTTGCTGGAGAGTGGCAGCCCCACGGTAATACATGCTTCCCGCCTTAACTGAGTCTGGTCTCGGACCCTTTGTCCTACACATGGGGTACAACAACCTCTAAGTTTCCTGGGGATACTTACTCCCCCTTCTCTCTGTGTCTTAACTACATTTTCTTATTTTCTGAGTCTTGCTGATCCTCCAGAGAATGCCTGACTAATTCCATAAAAGAGCAAAGGCCCTCCAGAGAACAGTTCTTGAAATGCCAGCCAGCCAGTCCAGAGGACATACCCTCAATCCCCTTCTCCATCAGGCCGAGCCACTGCCTCCTGCCCTAAGCATCCCAGCCCCGTACCAGACAGCTAGAGACGACCCTACAGCTCACAGCCCACCCAAATCCTTCAAACTAGCCAGTCCTAAGTCTGCTTACCCTGACCTGTGTAGCCGCCCTTGCTTTCCCCCTTACTCTTTCCTAAGCAATTCAGGTGTGTCCCCACATGGCCTTCCTTGTGTGGCATAGCGTGTCCCCTCTTCTTGAGAACTGTGAGTGATAAATGATTCTTTCAACGGCAATTGTCCCCTGACCATGCTTGAATAAAAACAAAATCCTGGGTATGTTTTAAAAGACTCTGGCATTATTTCACATGTTAGAAACATGTCAGGTGAAACCTCTCGCTTTACATAACAACTAATCCAAGCAAAATGAAGGCAAAAGAGAATGCTAAGGATAAAATAATGCAATGCTGGGCCTTCTCCATTTTTAAATCAAAGTCCTTCAATCTTTCCTCCACTGGCTGAGATATAACCTATATTTATTCCAAAGGTCTTTTGGGAACTGCTTTTTTGCACTGAATATTTAGTATCTACCATTAACTTCCCTCAATTTGATCTCACTGGCTTAATATCATTCAGACATTTCTTTTTTTTGTGTGTGTGTGTTACTGGGGATTGAACCCAGGGGCATTCTACCTCTGAGCTACACCCCCAGTCCTATTTTTTTATTCTTTATTGTGAAACAGGATCTCACTAAGTTGCGGAGGGCCTCACTAAGTAGCTGAGGCTGGCAGCGAACCCGGATCCTCCTGTCTCAGCCTCCCAAATACTGGGATTACAGTGTGTACCACCACACCCGGCCCTCATTCAGACACTTCAAAATGTCCTTGTTCCAGCAACGCACCATGCCCGGCTCAACACTGCAACTATCAACTACTTCTCTTCCTCCCCTTCTCCCCTCCTCCTCTACCTCCTCCTCATGTTTCTTTGTTCTTTCATTGGAATTGGGCAAGGGAGAAAGGTAAACACCTGGGCTAGTTTTGCCATCAGGAAGTCACAGAGTGTCTGCATTTTTCATCTAACAATCATATCAGTTGCATGAACAGAAAGCCCTCTGGCTATTTTAAGCAGAAAGGAGCTTAATCTGGGGAATTAAGTGCTTTGTAAACCCAATGGAAAGACAGAAGGAGGAGGCTCTAGGCTGGGCAACCAGAAATGACTCCCAGAACAAAACTGCAAAACTGGTCCGCCAAGGCTTTCTTTGCTGCAATCCAGAAACTAGGGAATCCGGAACTGCTGTTCCAATTCTTGGCCCTAATATCAAATTAATATGAAACTCAGAAAGTCGCAGTAACAACTGTTGTCTCTGGAAATCTATTTCCCTAGCAACAATCTGAGGATGAGAAACTGCTTCCAGAATAATGGCTTCAAAACCATGATGCAAATTCTAGATTAGTACCAGCTAAATGGATGCTTTGCATGAGACCACTTCTTTCCTCGCTTAATTTAGTTCTTAATTCAAGTATCCTGTGAATGTGCTCAACAGAACCTAAAGCACATTCATTATCTTTGTTGCAATAAAATCTGCGAAATGTAGTTTCAGGTTTCTGGCTTCTATAGTACTGGGACATACGCTAAGAGAAAGAGGAACATATGACAAGGGATCCAATTTAGTGTATTTGTCACAAAAATATAGCACAGATATGTTCATGGCGACATATAGATTTTTCTTCATCCTTTTAACTATAAGAGCTTCTGAGTTGACCCACTCGTTATTTTATAGATGGCTACCCACATGATAACATTTTGCCTTTATTTTTTGAATATTATATTTTTCATATCTTGATCTTGTCCCGAGGCCTGGTCAGAACCTACCCTTATCACTATAGCTTCCTCTTCTGGAGCTCACAGGAAGACCACACTTGCCAGTGTCCTTTGCAGATAGACTAGGATCAGAGGTTCCCACACTTACTTGGCTTACTGACCCCCTTTCTTTTTTTTTTTTTTTTGCGGTACCGGGGATTGAATGCAGGGGCGTTCTACCTCCGCACTACACCCCCGGCCCTATTTTTTTTATGCTTTATTTTTGAAACCGGGTCTCACGAAGTTGCGGAGGGCCTCGCTAGGTAGAGAGAGAGAGAGAGAGAGAGAGGAGAGAGGGGAGAGAGAGAAAGAGAGAGGAGAGAGGGGAGAGAGAGATTGATCGATCTATTGATTGATTGATAGCGCGCGCGAGCGCATGCGCGCTGAGATTGGCCGCGAACCCAGATCCTCCGGTCTCCGCCTCCCAAAGTATTGGGATTACAAGCGTGCGCCACCACGCCCGGCTACTAACCCCCTTTCAAGTAAAAAACAAAACGAAACAAAAACAAATTCAGTGCCTCCTTGGAAATCTATCCTCTTTAAGTGAATAAACAGAAAGATGCAGTGACAAATTTGCTTTGTGTGTGTGTGTGTGTTACTGGGGATTGAACCTAGTGCCATTCTATCTCTGAGCCAAACCCCCAGCCCTATTTTATTTTTTTATTTTGAAACAGGTCTCACTAAGTTGCTGAGGGTTTCACTAAGTTGCCAAGGTTGGTCTTGAACCTGTGAGCCTCCTGTTTTAGCCTCCCAAGTACTGGGATTATTTTTAGAGGTGTGCGCCACCACACCCAGATTAAGTTTGCATTCTTTTATGTGCCTATATTTGGTTCCAGTGCCCCCAGTGGGGGGGTCAGTATCTCCTACTTTGGGAACCTATGGACTAGATTATACTCAAGGGAACATGAGTGAAAGTGGTACGTCCATGTCTATGACTCATCCCTAAAGTGTCCCATGTGAACTTTCACACTGTAGCCCTGATTCACATGGATGGTTGGAGGGAAAGGATTCTAAGGTGATGTAGCCATAATGAAAAGGGACAGCCCCACAATGATTGCCTGGAATACATGCTCAAGATAGCTATAGGATGTGGGTCAAAAAGTTGAGGAACCTTGCCACTATCTGATACCAAAACATTTTTATCATTCTAAAATAAACCCTGCAGCCATTTACAGTTACTCCCTATTCACTCATTCCAGGACCTGGTATCCAATAATCTGCTGTTTATATTGTCTTTTGTTACTGGTTTGCTTCCCTTAGCATGATGTTTTCAAAGGTTATCAATGTCCTAGGCCATAGTGGCACTTCATTTTGTTTTATAGCCAAGTAATACTCCATTGTACAGATATATCACTTTTGGTTATCTACATATCAGTTGATGGATACTCATGTAGTTTCTACTTTTAGCTATTGTGAATAATGTTGATAGGAACATCCCTATACATGTTTTATGTTTTCAGTTCTCTTGGGTATGTACCTAGGAGTGGAATTGCTGGATCACATAATAACTCTAAACTTTTGAGAATCTGCCAGAATGTTTTTCAGAATGGCTGCACCACTTTGCATTCTCACTAGCAATGACAAGGAATAGAATTTCTTCACATCCTTGCCAACATTTTTGTTATTGTCTGTATTTTATATTATAACCATTCTAATGGGTATAAAGTAATGTCTCATTGTGGGGTCTGCCCCAACCTCTGGTAGTTAAGTGTGAGAATTGAATTGAATTGCAGAATACCCAGTTGATATCTGGAACTGATTTATGTGGGGGGAAAATCCTACACATTTCATATAAGAAGTGGTGTGAGACTTACAGCCAATTGATTTTTGACAAAGGAGCCAAAAACATACACTGGAAAAAGATAGCCTCTTCAACAAATGGTGTTGGCAAAACTGGTTAACCACATGCAGAAAAATGGAAATAAACCCCCCTTTTATCACCCCGCACAAGAGTCAATTCAAGATGGATCAAAGACCTGGAAATTAGAACAGAGACCTTGCAGCTGCTTGAAGAGGGCATAGGTCCAACTCTTCAACACATAGGCACAGGCAAAAACTTCCTCAACAAAACCCCAAAGGCACAAGAAGTTAAAAAGAGGATCAATGCCAGGCGTGGTGGCGCACGCTTGTAATCCCAGTACTTGGGAGGCTGAGACCGGAAGATCTGGGTTCGCCGCCAGCCTCAGCAATTTAGTGAGGCCGCCACAACTTAGTGAGACTCTGTTTCAAAATAAAGAACAAAAATAGGGCTGGGGGTGTAGCTCAGAGGTAGAATGCCCCTGGGTTCAATCCCCAGTACTGCCAAAAAAAAAAAAAATAGAGGATCAATATGTGGGATTGCATTAAACTGAAGAGCTTCTGTGCCGCAAAGGAAACTATCAAGAATCTCAACAGAGAGCTGACAGAATGGGAGAAGATTTTTGCCAGCTACTCCTCTGATAGAGGACTAATATCTAGAATATACAGAGAACTCAAGAAACTCACTGCTAAAAACACAAACAACCCAATCAAAAAATGGACAAGTGAACTAAATAGGCACTACACAAAAGAAGAAATACCAATGGCCAATAAATGTATGAAAAAAATGTTTATCATCATTAGCAATCAGAGAGATGCCAATCAAAACTACCCTGAGATTTCACCTAACCCCAATTAGAATGGCAATCATTAAAAACACAAACAATAACAACTGCTGGTGAGGATGTGGAGAAGTAAGGACTCTAATACACTGTTGGTGGGATTGCAAATTAGTGCAATCACTTTGGAAAACAGTGTGGAAGATCCTCAGAAGAATGGGAATGAACCTACCATATGACCCAGCAATACCACTTTTGGGTATCTACCCAAAAGAATGGAAACCAAACTACCATAGTAATACATGCGTATCTATGTTTATAGCTGCACAATTCAAAGTCGCCAAACTATGGAACCAGCCAAGATGTCCATCAACAGATGAATGGATTACAAAACTATGGGATATGTACACAATGGAATTTTACGCAGTCATAAAGAACAAAATTACGTCATTTGCAGGGAAATGTATAGAATTAGAGAACACTATGCTTAGTGAGATTAGTCAGTAACAAAAAGTGAAAAATCAGATGCACTCCCTAATATGCGGAAGCTAGGGAGAATAGGGCATAGGAGGGACTCCAGACAAAGATGGAGAAAACCTTAGATGAGTAAAGAAGGTGACCTGAGGGAGATGGGAGGGGGGAAGAGGGAAACACCCTAATGCACAGGATGTACATACACAAATTTATCAAAGTCAACTACTATGCCGAGCATGAGAAGGAGGGAAGGGGGTAGGAATATGGGTAGGAATTGGGGGAGGGCTAATTGAGCAATGTGTGCACATATATTTCTACCACCTGAAACCCATCAAGATGTATGATTACAATGCACCAATAAAATTTTTTTAAAAATAAGTGGTGTGAGGGTGGGCATGGGGCACATGCCTGTAATCTCAGTACTTGGGAGGCTGAGACAGCAGGATCACAGGTTCATAGCCAGCCTCAGCAATTTCAAAATAAAAATAAAATAGGGCTGGGCTGTAGCTCAGAGGTAAAAACACCCCTGGGTTCAATCCCTGGTCCCACAAGAAAGAAACAAAAAGAAGTGGTGTGAGTAAAAACACACCAGAGGAAGTAATAAGCAAAATAACTAAGATGAAAACTATGCTGGAGAGCTTCACAGATGTGAGCAAGAAAAAGAAAAAATCAGTAAACTTGAACACATAGGAAAGTCACAATTAAGTCTGAGGAACAGAAAAAAAGAAATGAAGAAAAGTAAACAGAGCCTAAAGGGCCCATGGAGCACTGCCAAGCCAACCAACACACACATTGTGGGAATCCCAAAAGGAGAAGATAGAATGGACTGAAGGAATATTTGAAGAAATAATGACTGAAAACTTGCCAAATTTGATTAAAGACATGAAACTATAAATCCAAGATATTCAACAAACTCCAAGTAGGATAAACTCAGGGAAAAAAAAGTTTGAGATCCCTCAGCCCTTCTATAAGGGCACTAGTCTCATTTGTGAGGATAGAGCCTTCATGACCTAACCATTTCCCCCAGTGCTCTACCTTTTTTTGAGTGTGTATAAGTGGTACTGGGATTGAACCCAGGGGCATTCTACCTCTGAGCTATATCCCCAGCCATATTTTATTTTTTATTTTGAAACAGGGTCTCACTAAGTTGCAGAGGGCCTCACAAGGTTGCTGAGGCTAGCCGTGAACCCACGATCCTCCTGTCTCAGCCTCCTAAGTACTGGAATTACAGGCATGCAGTATCACGCTTGTCTGTGCTCTATCTTTTAATACCATCACTTTGGAGGTTAGGTATCAACAATGAATTTTTTTTTTTTTGGCACTGGGGATTGAACCCAGGGGCATTCTACCTCTGAGCTGCACCACTAACCCTTTCTGTTGTTGTTGTTTTGTTTTGAAACAAGGTTTCAGTAGGTTTCTGAGACTGGCTAAATTGCTGAGGCTGGTCTCAAACTTGCCATCCTTCTGGGATTACAGGCATGTGCCGCCATGCCTGGCTCAACAAAGAATTGTGAGGGGACACAAACATTCAGATTACAGCATTGTGTTTTGGAGGTTTTTGTAGAGATTTCATTACATAGGCATGATTGGTTAAATCATTAGCCATTTATGATTAACTTAATTTCCACCTCCTCTTTCCCCCCGAGAGGAGCGGGAAGGGTTGAAAGTTCAAATCCTCTAATCACATGGTCGACTCCTTTGGAAGCCAGCCTCCATTTTGAAGCTATGTAAGAGGAGACCCTCTGCCAATGTTCAACTCATCAGTCACCAACGGCACTCTTGGAAGGAAAATTATGATTATCTTTTTATTGGCCTTTGATTGATATTTTCTCCGTTACTCATAGATAACTTGATGAAGTTTTACTTCACCGCACTGGATAATTTTCTATTTAAGCAAAAGCAAGAAAATATTATTTAAAATGCAATTTCATCTCATATAAAGGGCATTTTAAATTTTTACTTAAAAATTATTTTTCTTCCTTTTAAAATTTATCCCATAAAGCCAGGTGTGGCGGTGCATGTTTGTAGAATATGTCTGGGTTCAATCCCCAGTATCACACAATAAATAAATAAATAAATAAATAAATAGTAAATAAATAAATAAATCCCATAAGGACAAAATTCTTAGTTACAATCTTACAATACTTCATTTAAAAATTCACAAGTAAAGCCGGGCGTGGTGGCGCACGCTTGTAATCCCAGTACTTTGGGAGGCGGAGACCGGAGGATCCGGGTTCGCAGCCAGCCTCAGCTTGCTCTCTCTGTCTCTCTCTCTCTCTCTCTCTCTCTCTACCTAGTGAGGCCCTCCGCAACTTTGTGAGACCCGGTTTCAAAATAAAATATAAAATATAGGGCCGGGGGTGTAGCACAGAGGTAGAACGCCCCTGGATTCAATCCCCGGTACCACACACACAAAAAAATAAAATAAAAATAAAAAATAAAAATTCACAAGTAACCCAAATGAATCACGGCACCTGTATGTTTCAATAGCTTTCATATCTTCTTCATCGAAGTCATCTTCAGCTTCTTTCAACTGTGCAAGAGTCATCTTTTCATATGGTTTAACTAAAATAAAATAAATTGTAGATAATCAAATTGTTTAAAAGCTATTTTTTTACTTTACAGTTGATGTCTAGAAAAAATCAATATCTTAGATATATGGAGATCAAGCACATCTTTAAATAAACCTATAACAGTTAGCCAGAAAATAGTTTACATACTATAGAAACTAAGGTTAAGGTTTTATTATTCCCTCAAAGTTCACAGAACTGATAGGGTATATGTAAAAGTAGACAGGAAAAATCAATTAGACCCCATAAATGTAGATTTTACCCAAGTACATGCAAATCTTACATACTGTATAAAGTGACCATAATAGAAGGTAATCACAGGTAGAGCGATATGAGGGGAGAACAAATCTCACTAGGTTACATACCAGCATATTTCAGCTCTGTTATGAACTAGCATATGATTTTCAACACATAAATTATTCATTCTAGATGTTAGTATCCTAATTTTGAATGTATGGGTGGGGTTTGTATTAAATGACTTCTAATACTGTTCTTCTTCTATGTTAATGAAACACATTATTACTGCCTTAACCATATTATCTCCTTCATCTAGCCCACCAAGTGCACAACTATACCCATTGCTTCTTTCTGTAAACGTAAAACCATTTCTTCAATTTCATCTTTTGGTTCTTCTTTTGGAGGAAGAATGCCAAAATCTCTTAGAATTTCATTCCATTCTGTATCTTCATTTGGATCCTGCACAAAAAGAAAAGGAAATCTACTGACATAGTCATGCATTTTTAATATGTTTTGTAAAATTGACAGATATGTAGAACTTCCAAGTAGTCAATTGTTCATGAATTCTATGGATAATTAGTTCTGAAGAATGCACCAAAGTGGCTTGCTTTCTCTCACATCTCAGCATTACTGGGACTACATACATTGATAAACAAGATGTATCTTCTACCCTCAATGTTATACTGAGATGTTTAACAAAACATCAATTTAGAAGCCAGGCATGGTGGCACATGCCTGTAATCCTAGTTATCCTAGAGACTGAGGCAGAAGGATCAAAAGTTCAAGGCCTGCCTAGGAATGTAGCTCAATCCCCAGTACTGAAAAAAAATCAATTTAAGACACACATATCAAATATTAAGGAAGTAAACTTAGAAGTCATAGAAAATTCACTAATGATATGGTTTGGTTTCTTTTCTACATAAGCATTTAAGACCTTCAGGTAAACTTGCTTCTATTTTTAGCTATATAGCTTCATGGGACTCTCACTTATGAGTGAAATCTTAGAAGAGGCTATGAGTCTTTTTTTTTTTTTTTTGAGGTACCAGGGGTTGAACCCAAGGGCATTCTACCCAGGATACACCCCCAGCCCTATTTTTTGTTCTTTATTTTGAAACAGGGTCTCACAAAGTTGTGTAGGGCCTCACTTAGTAGCTGAGACTGGCTGTGAACCTGCAATCCTCCTGTCTCAGCCTCCCAAGTACTAGGATCACAAGCGTGCACCACCATGCCCAGCTGGCTATGAGTCTTTCTACAGTTTAATTTCTATCTAACCATCCTTTTCTTTCTATGCGTCTTAGCCTTGCTTTCCTTGCTACTTACTCACTCATCTTTTATTTGCCACTTTTCCAGAAGGTATCTACCATATGCTAGCTATTGTCTCTCTAGCCTGCTGTTCACATTCTCTGACATTTTCAGAGAAGGATAGAATTAAATACCTGAGTAAATACTGTGTCAGACGAAGTCTAAGATGTCTTTGAATGATCTCCCTCTCCTTGGTTATAGACAGGAACTGTGGCTTTCTTCTCACAACGAGTATATAGCAAAGGTGAAGGAATGTTATTTCTGTGACTACAATCTGTAAGATTTTAGCTTCTATCTGTGCTGGCTTTGATGCAGCAAGCTGTCACATTGACCTATGGAGAGAACCGTGTAGCAAGGAAATGTGGCCAAGAATAAGCTAAAATTCTCAGCTAAACAGCCCCCCCCCCACTAAATTCTACCAACTACCATGTCCGTGTACTTGGAAGTGGATTCTTCCTCTGTTGTACCTTCAAATGAAACCCTGGCTCTGGCTGACACTTTCATTGCAGTCAGCTGTCAGCCTAAGAGACTTTTAAAGATAATCTGTCTTTAATTGTCTGGCTGCATTCAAGATTGTCTTTGTCTATAGCTTTTTGTACTAATGCCATGATACATCAAGGTGTATATTTCTTTTCATTTGCCTGAGCTTTCTGAAGCTGTAGAATGGTATCTTTAAACACTTCTGGAAAATTCACAGAAATTATCTCTTTAATTATTGATTGACTTCTTTCTGGTATTCTTCCTATTTCTATTCTTTTGACCTGAAAACCCCATCCACTGGTATTTTTTAATTTCATTTATTGTAGCTTTTAATTTCCAGAAGTCTTACTTGGCTCTTTTTTATTTTTTGGTACTTGGGATTGAACTCAGGGGCATTCTACTTCTGAGCTACATAGCCAGCCTTTTTAATTTTGAAACAGGGTCTCTCGCTAAATTACTGGGTATTAGCCTCAAATCTATGAACCTCCTGTCTCAGCCTCTCAAGTACTGGGATTACAGGTTTTTACTTGGCTCCTTATGAAATATTTTTATTGTAGTAAAGTATACATAAGATAAAATTTTACCATTTTAACCATTTTTAAATGTACAGTTCAGTGGCACTAAGTACATTCACACTGTTGTGCAACCATCACCACTGTCCACCTCAGGGTCCTCTAACTTTGTTCTTTTTCAAGATTGTTTTGGCTATCAGGGTCCCTTGAGAGTCCATATAAATTTTAAGGTGGGTTTTTCTATTCTTGCAAAAAATATAGTTGGGGTTTAACAGGAATTTTGCATTGAATCTATAGTTTGCTGTAGGTAGTTTATGTCCACAAACATGGGATATATTTCCACTTATTTATGTCTTCTTTAATTTCTTTCAGCAAAATTTTATAGTTTTCTATATACAAGTCTTTGGCCTCCTTGGTTAAGTCTATTCCTAAGGGGTGTGTGTGTGTGTGTGTGTGTGTGTTTGTGTATGTGTGTTACTAGGGATGGAACTCGGGCATTCTACCTCTAAGCTACACCCCCAGCCCTATTTTATTTTGAAACAGGGTCTCACTAAGTTGTGGAGGGCCTCACTAAGTTGCTGAGGCTGGCTGTGAACCTGCAATTCTCCTGTTTCAGCCTCCCAAGCACTGGGATTACAGACATGCACCACCATGCCCAGCTTATTTTTTATTTTGAAACAGGGTCTCACTAAGTTGTCAAGGCTGGCCTTGAAACTGTGATCCTCCTGTCTCAAGCCTCTCAGGTATTGGGGTCACAAGTGTGTGCCACTGTGCCAGGCTTCATTGCTAAACTTCTAAAACAAGACCTGTCTGAAAAGAATTAGACTATAAACCGTAACCAATTCCATTCCCTAGTCACTCTTCCACCTGCTCCAAACTTGGCTTCTGCCTCTAATACTCCTTCAAAATTGCTCTGTTAAGATTACTTACAAGCTGCACATTGCTAATTTCAAAGGCTATTAATTGTACTTGATCCCTTAAGCAGAATTTGAGGTTTGTTTTTGCAGTACTGGGGATTGAACCCACTGGGCTACTTCCCAGCTCTTTTCCCTTTTTTATTTTTTATTTTGAGAAAGGCTCTCACTTAATTGGCCAGCCTGGCCTGGAACTTTGAATCCTCCTGCCTCGGCCTCCAGGGTAGCTGGGATTGTAGGCAAGCACCACAGTGCCTGGCTTGGTTTTTTCTTGTTAAAACACTCTGGATATTCATGACACTGTATTTTACAGATCTGGTCACTCTTCTCGGACTGCACTTTAGTGATCTAGGAGTTAGTTGCAATGGGACTGAATGTAACAGTCAATGCTCTATACTCTGCTCTTCCCTTTACCTTTAGAAATTATCTATACAATTTTATCTAACAGAAAGAGGCACCATAGTCTGTTTCCTCAAACTATAATGGCATTTTATCTTGCCATAGTTACATCTCTTATTCCTATGCTCATAGTAAGCTCTTTTGCAACAGATGCGTATCTAAAACCTAAGTGCCCTATATAGCTGTTAAATAAATCAGTGACTAAATAAATGAACAAAGGAAGGTTAATGGGCTGTTGCCTTCACTCTCAATTACATTTCAGCTGAATTCCTGGAAAGCAGATGCAAATCAGGACAAATCTGCAATGCTTTTCGCACACCATATAAAATGTACTTGCTAGGAATCTATTATTAACATGAAAGGACTATCCATTAAAATTATATGCAATTTGTGTTCGAAATATCCTAATGAATTGTCCAGTACATACAAATACCAAAATTAAATATGTAAAGCAAGAAATATCCCAGTGGTCTTATTTGGGGGGAGTAGGTGGAAGAAACTGTTTCTAAATAAGCCAGAAAGTGAGAATTTTACTCTGCTAATAAAAAATAAAAAGTAGCCGGGCGTGGTGGCACACGCTTGTAATCCCAGTATTTGGGAGGCTGAAACAGAAGGATCACAGGTTCGCGGCCAGCCTCAGCCACTTAGTGAGGCCCTCCGCAATTTAGTGAGACCCTGTTTCAAAATGAAGAATAAAGCCCAGCGTGGTGGCGCACGCTTGTAATCCCAGTACTTTGGGAGGCAGAGACCGGAGGATCCGGGTTCGCAGCCAGCCTCAGCTCTCTCTCTCTCTCTCTCTCTCTCTCTCTACCTAGTGAGGCCCTCCACAACTTCGTGAGACCGGATTTCAAAATAAAGTATAAAAAAAAATAGGGCTGGGGGTGTAGCGCGGAGGTAGAACGCCCCTGGGTTCAATCCCCGGTACCGCAAAAATAAATAAAAAAAATAAAATAAAATAAAAAGAATAAAAAACTAGGGCTGGGGGTAACTTGGAGGTAGAATGCCCCTGGGTTCAATCTCCAGTACCCACCCCCCCAAAAAAGCAAAGAAAAGCACAGGCTTCTGGCTCATAAAGAAGCTTTAGCAGAGGAGGAACTTCTAAGGAATAACTGGAATGTAACATTTATTTGCGATCAGGAAAGAGAAAACTCTAGATATAGCTGGTCTTTCTGTTCTTTTTTTTTTTTTTTTTTTTTGCGGTACCGGGGATTGAACCCAGGGGTGTTTTACCTCCGAGCTACACCCCCGGCCCTATTTTCTTTTTATACTTTATTTTGAAACCGGGTCTCACGAAGTTTTGGAGGGCCTCACTAAGTAGCTGAGGCTGGCCGCGAACCCAGATCCTCCGGTCTCTGCCTCCCAAGTACTGGGATTACAAGCGTGCGCCACCATGCTCGGCTCTTTTTTTTTTTTTAAGATAGTGGGAAAGAGCTGGGCGTGGTGGCGCATGCTTGTAATCCCCGCACTTGGATGGATCGCAGGTTCGTGCGAGAGGACAACTGAATTACAATTGGGATAATATTACTATTCTTTTTCTTTCTTTCTTTCTTTGCGATACTGGCCACAAACTTGCGATCCTCCTGCCTCGGCCTCCCGAGTCTCTGGGATTACAGGAACTCACCATCACGTCCTGCGCTATTCTTTTTCTTAAATCGTTAATTGTGGAGAAGGATTTCCAGAATTCATGTGTGTGAACGACAACACTTAACTGTCTCCTCCAGCGACAAACAAAAGTCTTGAATGTTGAAAAAATGGCATTCTCCTGGGGGCTAGTTGGGGTCTTTCTCAAAATCAGAGACGCGGGCAAAATTTAGCACTTATCAAGAACAAATTTTAGAACCCAACCTGGTGAGCCGCCTTCCCTGTGCCCCTCCAGCCTGGCCCAGAGCCGCCCAGGGGCCGCAGCCCTTACCTGCATGGTGCTGTGCTTTGCCTCGCTGACGCGGGTCACAGGTGAGGCACAGTGAAGGACCGAGGCCCGAACCCGCCTCGGGGTGGAGACCCAGGCTTCAGGCCTGGAGGCTCCAACGCCTGCGGCGGAGCGGGAGGGGCTTCCTGCGCAGGTGCAGCTCGTGAGCTCCGTTGCCAGGAAACACAGAGGTTAATCTCGGGGTGGCTTTGGGTACTGACGCAACAAGTCTTGGAGCGGCTATCTCAAGCAGTGTCTTTCCTGTTGACCTTGTGGTGCTGATGCTGGTGCTCCTCCCACCCTTCCTTCTACCACCACCATCACCAAACCCACCAGTTGTCTCCAAGCCTCTGATTCCCTTCAACCCCTGCGTCCTCTCTTCCAAGTGAAGCGACAAACTCCTGCAGTGAGGCGCTCTTCACCTGAAGTCCATAGCCTATATTTGGATAAATTTTAGGGACTACCTGACGCCTAGACCTCAGTTGTACACATAACTTTGTCCTATGTGTACATTTTTCTGGAGTTAAGGACCAGCGCTTTCATCGGATTCTGAAATGGGGCTGCAGGTTGCCCAACCCCAGCTGAAAAACTCACTACCTTAGGAGACAGGTGCTCTGGTTTTAGGTAGGAAACCTAGATAATCGGGTTTCTTGGTGTTTAAGTTACAGAAAGGATATTTAGTGGGAGCTGCTAGCAACTTGGAAAAAACACTTGGTGTTATTCATATGAGCCCATCCCAGAGGTACATCTAACAAAATTTGGAAAACAAGAAAAAAGTGTTGTTGTTATTACTATTATGTGGTACTGGGTATGGAACCTAGGGGCATTCTACCTCTGAGCTATACCCCCAGCCCTATTTATTTTTTATTCTGAAAAGGGTCTCACTAAATTGTGGAGGGCCTCACTAAGTTACTGAAGCTGGCTGATCCTCCTGTCTCAGCCTCCTAAGTACTGGGACAGCCAAGGATAGCCGCCACACCTGGCAAAAATGTTTTTAATGACACAGTTTTAAACTTGGGTTAACCATTGGACCATTTCATTTGTAATTCCCTGCTAGTACTTAATACAAATCCTGTACCTCTAGCAGCCTGTTGTGTTTGTGTATGAGACATTAATTTATTCGATGTAAATGCTTAAAAACATAAGTGTGATCATATCTTGATATCTCTCCTCTTTCTTCTCCTTCTTTACTTCCTCTCCTTCCTTGTCCTAGGAGCCTTCAAAATATGTCAGCAAGCCGGGCGTGGTGGCGCACGCTTGTAATCCCAGTACTTTGGGAGGCAGAGACCGGAGGATCCGGGTTCACGGCCAGCCTCAGCGCTCTCTCTCTCTCTCTCTCTTTCTCTCTCTCTCTCCCTGTCTCTCTCTCTCTCTCTCTCTACCTAGTGAGGCCCTCCGCAACTTCGTGAGACCTGGTTTCAAAATAAAGTATAAAAAAATAGGGCTGGGGGTGTAGCGCGGAGGTAGAATGCCCCTGGGTTCAATCCCCGGTAACGCAAAAAAAAAAAAATATGCCAGAAACTATGTCTTTCTGGATTTTCTAGAGGTCCTTGGAACTGCTGCTTAATATTCAACTCCTTTTATTATTTTGACAAAAAAAATTCAGGCTAGTTGCGTTAGTGTGCACAGAACTAAAGAATGCTGCCCTGTGCATTTGTGGCTTTAGAGCAGGGGTCCCTCTCTGCTCCCAAGACCCCTGATCCCAAGATTCTCAAGATCCTGTCAATTCATTTTTTAAAGAAGAATGCAATTTTTGTCCTCTTCTGCTCCTTCTTTCCTTATGATCTTCACTCAGGCTGACAAGAAGTAAGATTCAGGAACAGTGGTCAACATCAGGAAGACAGGTTTGTTAGATACTCTGTTCTAAACAATATAAAGGAGCTGGGTGCGGTGGCACACATCTGTAATCCCAGTACTCGGGAGGATGAGACAAGAGGACTGCAGGTTCAAGGACAGCCTCAACAACATAGACTCTCAGCAATGTAGCGAGACACTTTTTCAAAAAACAAAAGATAAAAAATAAAAAGGGTTGAATGTGTAGCTTGGACGTAGAATGCCTCTGGGTTCAATCCCCAGCACTGCAGGGAAAAAAAAAAAAAAAGACTATTTAGACCAAATCCCACTCATTCAAAGACCCATTCCTCTCTAATCAGCAACGACATCCTTGGTGAAGGTGAGAATCCGAGAGGGAAGTCAGAGGAAAAACCTGAGAAGGACTGGAGGGGGCGGTAAATTCAACTTCCATCTGATGTTTTGTGGCCACTAAACATTGATTTGATATAAAAAGTTCTCCAAGTATGTTTTTGATCCTGTACTAGTAAGATTATTTTCTTTCTGGCAATGGATAAGATTGGTTTCCTTTCAGATGTTGCAGGGTGAAACAATTTTTTTAAGATTAACTGAATAGAGTCGGGCGTGGTGTCGCACGCTTGCAATCCCAGTACTTTGGGAGGCGGAGACCGGAGGATCTGGGTTCGCGGCCAGCCTCAGCTCTCTCTC
>PVJS01018366.1:0-34962 GCA_004027185.1 Glis glis | reverse complement strand
AGAGAGAGAGAGACAGAGAGAGCTGAGGCTGGCCGTGAACCCGGATCCTCTGGTCTCCGCCTCCCAAAGTACTGGGATTACAAGCGTGCGCCACCACGCCCAGCTTTTTTCTTTATTTTGAAACAGGGTCTCACTAAGTTGTGGAGGGCCTCACTAAGTAGCTGAGGCTGGCGGCGAACCCGGATCCTCTGGTCTCAGCCTCCCAAGTACTGGGATTACAAGCGTGCGCCACCACGCCCTGCTTGTATTATTCTTTCCCTCATTGAATTACCTTAGCACATCTGTCAAAAGTAAGTTGGCCAAGTATGTAAGCCAGTGATAGGCTGGTAAATGTTTAACAGCTATTAATTGGAAGGGCCTTATGTGTCGAGTCTGCCAATTTCCTCATGTGAATACTCTTGTGTGGCTGATTTCAAGATACCAATAGTTTAACACTGAGCTTACCAAATTCCTGAGAATTTAATCATCAGCTCTATAAGCCAACATAAGTCAGATTCAGCAGACAACTGAATACAAAGATGCATTTCCGAACTTCTTTTCTGTTCATACATCTATGTGTTGATCATTATCTAAGTCACATACTTGATTACTGCAGCTTTATATGTTTTGGAATCAGGCAGTGTAAATCAGATTTTGTTTCTGCTTCTCAAAATTGTTTTGGCAATTTCTCTTTCATTTCCATATACATTTTTTTTTTTTTTGCGGTACTGGGAATTGAACCCAGGGCCATTCTACCTCTGGGCTACACCCCCAGCCCTATTTTTTATTCTTTATTTTGAAACAGGGTCTCACTAAGTTGCAGAGGGCCTCACTCAGTAGCTGAGGCTGGCCACGAACCCGGATCCTCCAGTCTCAGCCTCCCAAGTACAGGGATTACAAGCGTGCACCACCACGCCCGGCTTCCATGTACATTTTAAGAATAGGTTGTCATTGTCTTCAAAGAAACCTGCTTGGAGATTGATAAGGATTGTTTTGAATTTATAGGTCAATTTCTAGATCATTTCTATCTTAAAAATATTAAAACTTCCAAGTTATGAATGAGATATATCTCTTTATTTATAATGCCTCTTCGGTTTCTCTCAGCAATGTTGTGTAGTTTTCATTGTACAAGCATTGCACCTCTTCAATTCAATTTACTCCTAAGTATTTTGTTCTTCTTGATGCTATGGTGAATGGTTTCTTAAATTTTATTTCCCATTGTCTGTTATTCGTACATTATATAGAAATAAATTGATTTTTGTGTATTGACCTAGTATCCAGCAATCTCACTGAAGTCATTTGTTGGTCTAGTAATCGTGGATTGATCTGAGGAATCAAATTAACTCCTACTTCAGGCTGTTTTAACCTTTCACTATTCATCCTTATGATTCCATACACAGTGTGCACATGGGCTTTCTTTGTGTGAGACACTATTTCCCAGGTGCACGGAGGCTTGTGAGTTGCATGCAGCCTGTGACTAGACTTAGATGGCAGCTACATACACTACATACACTATGGCCATTTACTTAGGGAGGGGACCCAAACCCTGACGCCTGTCATTACCAACTGTTGACTATGTCAGATCCTTCTATATAGAGGATTTTTCCCACTAATTTTCTATTCATATTAGATTAGCTTCAACCTTTATATACTGACCTTTTTTATGTCCAACTATGTGCTTTCCTCATTTTAGAGTATCATCATACCTCATACACATGAGCTTATTGGATATTAATGAATAAGAAGAATGATGCTTGATGATTAGAATACTGGCATTCTATACATGATGCTCTTTTATCCCTTTCACACAAAAGCAGCTGAGAGGTGCACGCAAGCGTACACACATGCATGACTGGGTCAGGAAAGGAACTTTAGGATCTTTTTCTGGCCAGGAGGAAGCAATCTTCCACTCCCCTCTAAAAGAAGAGAGAAGGTTCTCTACTTGGCAACCCTCACAGGATGTTCTTTTCCTTTTATTCTATAGATCTGTGTGTGTGTGTGTGTGTATGTGTGTGTGTGTGTGTGTGTGTGTGTGTGTGTGTGTGTGTTTTACTGGGGATTGAACCCAGGGGCATTCTACTTCCAAGCTACACCCCCAGCCCTTTTCTATTTTAAAATAGGGTCTTGTTAAGTTGCTGAAGGTCTCGCTATGGCTCCTTTTTATTTTTTATTTTGAAACAAGTTGCTGAGGGTTTCACTAAATTGCTAAGGCTGGCCTAGAAACTGCTATCCTCAGTCTCCCAAGTACAGGGCTTACAGGCATGCACCACCATGCCCAGCTCTACTCCTTTAACTACCTCTTGATAATAGCTTGATAACTGACAGTGTTTACTGACTGCCTACATCAGAGTTCATGAGGGAGCCTGCTTCCTTTCATCAAGAACACTTTAATATAACAAATGTAGACAAGAATTTTGAACAGAGACTTGATATGTTTCCATGACAACATAAATTACTTATGAAAATCTGTAGGAAGATTTTGGACCATTAAGACTTGAAAGTACTGCCTTCTTCCTTCATAAAGCACTCAAAAGATGTTGGAAATTTTATTGTGAAGAGGATAGGGAAAGAACTTGATTTCCCAAGGATTTAGATACATAATAAATAAATCTGGGACTTATAGAAAGAAAATGAAATTTTCATGATCATAGTTGGTAGTAATCCATTATTCTAAGTCTACTTTTGTCAAGAAGTGATTTGTACCAATTAACGCATGTAGCTATTCTTCACAGCAGTTAAACTTGTTCCTTGTATAATTCTGTTTTGCTGTTTCTTGTAAATGTCAGCCTTTTGAAAACTAAAAATGAAAGAATGACCTTCATGTTGTTCTTTCACAACTCTCTTTCCAAGACTAAAACCTCTCCCTGTTGCTCTTGATACCTCCCCTCCTCCCTCTTCTGGGACCTGACTTTGTCAGTGACCAGTCTCTTGGCTGTCTTCAGTCTCTCTCTCTGTAATCACTTTCTCAGAATCTCCCTTTGAATCACTGCAGGCAAAGTTGCTTAAGTGGGACAAGGCTTTAAAAAGTAAGCATCTAGCTGGGCGTGGTGGCGCACGCTTGTAATCCCAGTACTTTGGGAGGTGGAGACCGGAGGATCCGGGTTCGCGGCCAGCCTCAGCTCGCACACGCGCATGCGCACGCTCTCTCTCTTTCTCTCTCCCTGTCTCTCTCTCTCTACTTAGTGAAGCCCTCCGCAACTTCGTGAGACCCGGTCTCAAAATAAAGTATAAAAAATAGGGCCGGGGGGAGTAGCACGGAGGTAGAACGCCCCTGCGTTCAATCCCTGGTACCGCAAAAATAAATAAATAAATAAAAATAAAATAAAAAATAAGCATCTGTTTATAGTGGATACTCAGTATTAGAGATTCAATTAATCAGGCATTCATTGAATACCACTTTGTTCAATGGGCTCAGGTATAGCCTGGTGCTAGAAACTGCTGCCCAAATTTCACCCACTCTGGGCACAGAATATTGATTACAGTGGTCAGGAATATAATAATAGCTGGACATATATTTTATTGTCTGTGTAATTGTTTATATATCTCCCCATTGGACAGCAAGGCCTGTGGGGGCAGGAGCTGTATCAATGCCTGGAACACAGAACACAGGAGTTCTGCAATAATTTTTCTTGAATAAACAACTCTGTAATGGAAACCAAATGCATTTATTGTACAGTTATCCTCCACAAGCTTTGTAATTCTGATGTGAAATCCCAGTCCTCTTCAACTAAAGAACTGTCTTATGTATTTTCTCACTTAACCACATCAATCCTGTGACTAGGCCTTATGTAAATCCTTCACAAGTGGCCAACTGAGCTGGGATAGAGCCCAGATTTATCTTTTGTGTGTGTGTGTGGCACTGGGGATTGAACCCAGGGGCGTTCTATCTCTGAGCTACACCCCCAGCCCTATTTTTTATTCTTTATTTTGAAACAGGGCCTCACTAAGTAGTTGAGGCCGGCGGCGAACCCGGATCCTCTGGTCTCAGCCTCCCAAGTACTGGGATTACAAGCGTGCGCCACCACACCCGGCTCAGATTTATCTCTTTTGAGGGAACCACGGTCTCTGTTCTGGCCCAGGCGCACTGCCCCTTCTCACCTTGTTAATCTCTGTGTGCATTTCATCAAGCCCTGCATGTGCTGAGCTGACTCAGTATTCTCCTGTGAGGCCCGTGTCCTTGTTTGCATGTATGCCTTGGCCCCAAGGCAGTGCTTCTTCATCAGCTTTGCTACCTTCTTTTTTTTTTTCTTTTTTTTTGCGGTACCGGGGGTTGAACCCAGGGGTGTTCTACCTCTGCGCTACACCCCCGGCCCTATTTTTTTATACTTTATTCTGAAACCGGGTCTCATGAAGTTGCGGAGGGCCTCACTAGGTAGAAAGAGAGAGAGAGACAGGGAGAGAGAGAGAGAGACCTGAGGCTGGCCGCGAACCCCAGTCTCCGCCTCCCAAAGTACTGGGATTACAAGCGTGCGCCACCACGCCTGGCTCTGCTACCTTCTTATGAAGCCTGCAGGCTGCTCACCGTAGTTCTTAGGCCCAGAACATGACCTCTCTCTGTGAACTTGAGCCACAGCTCGGCTCAGAACTTGAACTTCTGTTCCACTCATGCCAGCGCTTTCTGCCTTGCTGAGATAAAGTGAGAAAGTTTTTGCCCTTTTGATATAGGCAGAAATAATTTCAGATTGGAGTCTGTGTTAGAATCTATTGCTGTGTAACAAATTACTCCAAAATTTAGTGGCTTCAAAACAACAAATATTTATCATCTCATTTCGTTTCTGAGAGTCAGAGGTCAGGAATGGCGTGGCTGCATGGTTCCAGCTCAGGGTCTCTCATGAGATCACGTGGAGGTGTGCAGGGCCTAGGAGCCACTTCTAAGATTGCTCACTCCCACGGCTTTTGGTAGGAGGCTGCAGTGTCTCTCCGCATGGACATCTTGCAGGGCTGCTTGAGGGTTGTTGTGACATGGCAGCTTGCTGTCCCCTGAGAGTGATCCCAGGGAGATCAAGGAGGAGGCTGCAGTGCCTTTAATGGCCCACTCTTAGAGGTATGTGCCACCTCCTCTGCCATATTCTGTTTGTTAGGAGCCAGTCACCAACCCCATCCACAGTGCAGGGGAGGGCATCGCGCTCCACCTGAGGTAGGAGTACCAAAGAGCTTGGGGACATATATAAAAAGGGATATGGATGCCATGAGAGGCTTGTGTAGCAATTTTCTGTCATCCCCTCGCCACCCTGGGCCACCCAGGGGCCTCCTGTTCAGCCATTCACAGGGAGGCAAAGGCACAGTGAGGGTTACACGGGGAAACAAAGAGTTGTGAAGGAACAGAATGGAGGCCATTTTTTCATTTCTAATTTGTTAAGCCTGGCATTTACAAGAAACAATGAAATAGAATTACACAAGGAACAAGCTTTGCTGCCATCGGTAAAGGACAGTCCTTATGCTCAGGATTGCAGAGTGTGGAGGGAAGGAAGATCTCCACTCAGGCATCCTGCTAGGAGCTGGAGCGTGGTGAGCGCCTTGGAGAGATGCAGGCCCAGATTCAGCTGGGGGCTAGGGAGGCCGCCTGGAGGGGAGAGCACTGGGGAAGGTGGCTCGCAGTTCAGTAGCTGGAGGTGTGGAAAGAGAGCATGCCAGGTACAGAAGCAGCATGAACAACACTGAGCAGCAGGGAAGGGCAGCGTGTGTGTGAAGAAGGGTGGCATGGTGCAGTGGTCTCCCCAGCAGTGTGTGACAAAGGGCTGGAGTGAGAATTACATAAGGTTCTGGGTTCTATCCCCAGTACCCACCCCCCCCTACACACACACACCCAAGAGAGAGGCAGAGAAAGTAATTTAAAATTGAGGCGACCTGATGGGAGGAGTACACCATCAATGGAGAAATAGTGCTACCTTGCTCAGAAACATCCAGTGGCTCCCCAGGCCTACCACATGACCTCAAAATGTAGATAGTTCAAATAAAGTTCTAAGACATGAACTTTGGGCTTACACCTCCCAGTCTGCCATAATTACAGTGGACCTATTATGGGATGCATTAACAAGGTATTTTTTGATGTGCCTAAATTGTTCAAGGTTGGGGGCCACCACACTCCTAGCCTACCAGAAAATATCCATGGATGATACTCACAGGTGAGACCCTCGCCAGCCCACGGGGGCCACTGCTGAGATGCAGGGGGCTGCAGAGGCTGGCCAGTGAGAGACGACCCAGAAACAGTGCTTAGGACAGTGTACAGTGACCTCAGTCCTAGTTCTGGAAGCAGGCAGTGATAGAAGCAGAGAATCCAGGTTTCTGCTGTCATCTGTTCAGGAGCCAGGTTGTCACTGGTTTGGCACTGGCAGGTGCAGGCTTTGGAGCCCATCTAACAGGCAGGACTTCAGCTCCAGAGGGTAGGGAGGTCTGGAGCCTATGGTAGATAATGGTGGCCAGAGCGCCCATGTTATAGGCTGCATGTAAAGCCACAATGGTTCAGAAGTTGGGTCGTGATAATCAATGAAACCAAAAGAAGGTGGAGAAGGGAGCAGGAGGTCAAAGGACCCCAGAGCAGCCTGGATGCCTGGGTAGGTAGGGCACCGTTAAGGGCATCAGGAGGGTCTCAATCCTCATCTAAATCCCATTCTGCCCCCAGTTTCCCCGTCCCAGTGGGTGGCACTTCTACCCACAAACCCAAGTCCTGGCAGCTCCCAGACTCCTCGGAGCCACGCCTCCTGCGGCTCCTGCCCCTCCGCCCTCTCAGTTCTGCGCCCTCTTCTCCATCCCTCTGCCACCATCCTGGTTCAGCCTCCACTTTGCTCCCTGACTTGCTGCTGGTCTCCTGCCTGGCCACCCACCTCCACCCTCCCCTGCTGTCCACCATTCACTCCACTGCCAAAGGGCTCTTCTAGAAATGAAACTGGCCACGCTCACCCTCAGCTTGAAATCATTTGGCCACTTGGTGTTGCAGGGCAGGCATCCCCTTAGCATGGCCAGCAGGACCTCCATGCTCCATCTAGGCTCCCTCACCCTTCCCCACCAAATGGAAACCCAGCCACCCATGCTGCCTACAGTACTCCACAGGACTGTGCTGCTCAGTCTGCCTAGAACCTACTCCCTGCTGCCTCCCTCCTGGCCAGTTCCCTGTCAGCCACTCTGATTCCATCCCAGAAACCTCTCCCTGACTCCTCCTCTGTGCTCCCCACTCCCTCCTCCTTCATGGTTCCCACCATCTCCCCTGGAGGACCCTCAGGTCCCTCTGCCTCCCATGCCTTCTGTTCAGGGCCTGTTCTTACTGCTTTGGGTTCTGCAGTGCACCGCCTCCTGGAGCACAAGCACTCAGGCAATATCTTGCAATTGAATGAGCAATGAAGATGAGCAGGGAGGGAATCCAGAAGACAAGATGGCGGGGAGATCAGATGACTTGGTCTAGGGATGCTGAGTCAGAGGTGTTGGTGCAGCATCCAGGTGGAGGCCTGGGCTGCACGGGAGAGGTGGGGTTGAAGGTAGGGGAGCATCTCTTAGAGACAGTGGTCCCTCTCTTCTCATGTGAGCCAGTCCCCTTAGAGCAATCCAGAGAGCAGGAAGTCAAATGACCAGCAAGTGGCTCATTGTTACCAAACCAGCTTCATCAGCTGAGAGAGCACAGGAACTAGAAGGACATTGTAAGGACCTTGGCTGGCCTAATTCTTTTATTGTATAAATGAGGAAACTAAGGCTCGGAGCAGAGAGGCAGTGCTTCCCACGCAGTCCAGCAGGCCAAACTCTTTCTCTAGCCCCTGTGGCCTCCTTGTTTGTGGCCCTCATCTCTGTGCCCTGAAGGAGGGAGCCTTGGAAGAAGCCGACTCTGCAGAGATGCCAGCACTAACTCCTCCTTCCCACAGCACAGCTTCTCACCACCCCAGACCAGAGCAGACCTGGCCAGGATCTCAGGACCTCCAGAGCTTTTGCAATTAATCTCATAAACTTAAATAGGAGGGACCCCTTCAGCCTTTAGCAGCAAGTGCATTTATTTTGCCCTGTTTTGAACATAGTCAGCCATCTACTCTTCCAGCCCTAGGACAGATCAGAAACAACTGATTAGAAAGCATGGCGGGAATAACTATAAATGGGGAAACTGACACACTGACTCCAAAAAAGCAGCAGATGAGGGACATGTGGGGGAAGAACCAATAGCCATTCACACCAAAGCACAGGAAGACCATCCTACACATCCACATCCCAGTCCTAGTGGTGACACACAGGTGATGCTCAATTCACGCAGCTTACCTAAAATCTATAAACGCTGAGCCGTCCACAAGGGGTCTTGTCTAAGGTGATTCAGTTCTTACAGTTCCAGCGCTGTAATCAGCAAGCCCTCTGCTGTTCGAAGGGAGGACTCATCCTTGAGATTCTGCACAATCAAGGCTCTTCCTTGCAAGAGAAGGGGAAGAAATTGATTTTGTCCATAGGCTGCAATATACCTGGCAATACGCTTCATACATTGTCTCATCCAATTTCACAACTCTTTAACTTTGCCCATCACAAGCATCCAGTGCTTGTTGAACTCATGAATGACTGGCTGAGCTGGGGTTTTCAGCCTCATTTTGGAAATCTAGGCCTGAAGATTCCAATTGCCCATCAGTGACCACGCAGTGCAGAGCTGGGAGGGAGCCTGAGCGCTCTTTCCAAGGCACTACTGCTATTGCCACAAGCTGGGTCCACTCTGCAAGAAAGAAAACCGATCAAAGAGTGGAGCTACCTCTCCAGCCACGCTTCACCAGTGCCACAAGCACTGATTGAGAGCTGGCCGTGTGTGCAGCCCGGGCTTGGGAGCACTGCTTCAAGGCATACGATGTTTCACATTACTTGTGCTTTCTTTGACTAACAGGAACGAATTCAGAGCATGGACGGACATCAAGCCTGTGAAACCAATAAAAGCCAAGCCCCAGTACAAGCCCCCAGATGACAAGATGGCTCACGAGACCAGCTACAGCGCCCAGTTCAAAGGCGAGGCCAATAAGCCAACAGCAGCTGATAATAAGGTCATTGATCGCAGAAGAATACGCAGCCTCTATAGTGAACCTTTCAAGGAACCCCCAAAGGTAAGACAGAACTTGAGGGGGGCCTTCAGCACAGGCTGGCCTGGAAGGGTGAGCTGTAGCAGTGTGTGGAGTGGGGCCACAGCAGACTCTGGCCAGCTCCTGAAGGCCCCTTTCCTCTTTAGCACACTGAGACCCGGGGGAGTCTTTAACAGGAACCTTTTTGTTAAACTCAAAGGAAATGTTAGAAGCCAGGCGTGGTGGTACTCACTTGTAATCCCCAGCTACTCAGGAGGATTATAGGAGACAGGACAATTACAAGTTCCAAGCTGGCCTGGGCAACTTAGCAAGATCCTGTCTCAAAAAAAAGGGGGGTGCTGAGAGTTTAACTCAGTAGTAGAAGGCTTGCCTAACATGTGCAAGGCCCTGGGTTCCATCTTCAGGACTATCTAAAAAAAAAAAAGTTAGAAAAGACCATTACCTAAAATAAATAAAAATAGCTTAAAGGTTGGCAGATTTCCAGAGAACTAGCTTCTGCATTTGAGAAATCCAGAAAAACCATGGCAGGAAATCTCACCTCAGCCATAAATCCCCTTGTCTCAACATAGCTGTGCTTCTGCCCCTGGAGGGCTGGCCAGTACTGCAGCCTCCTCACCTGGCTTCTTTCCACCATCTTGCTCCCATGGGGACCCTTCTTTTCCTCCTGGTCCCTGAAACACAGCTCCCTCCCTCATTCTTCCCTTCACCATCCACCAGCAATGCTCTGTTTATCACAACATACCTATCACATCACCTGCAAGATGTGTTCCCAATCATTTGTTACTGAACAGTTTATGAATGTGGATTTGGGGATTTTCTTATGGTAACACGACTCTGCCTTCCTTGTATCTCTGTTCATGAGTGGGAGATGCATGTTGGAAATGGAGTGAGTAAAGTGGGAATCCCATATGACAAGCAGCCTCGCTTGTTCTGCAGTGTCAGACCACATGGAATTGGGCACATATCATCTGTTCCGTGTGTAACCGCAGAAAACATCTGAGAACCTAAATACCTGCAGAACCTTTTCTGTTTTTGTCCTGAGGCCTAGCTCTCTGTCCTGAGGTATTAAGAGCAGTTTGTAGGTAAGGTAACTACCAAACAAGGTTTGCCTGGGACCCCGAATTTTAGCACTGAAAGTATCATGTTCCAGGAAACTTCCATGTTTCAGGCAAACCAGGAGGTTTGGTTACCTTATTTGCAGGCCAGGAGTGACTGAAAACCACTGGACCTCAGTGAGGGCAAGGCCCAACACCAGCTCTGTTCACCCACAGATGAGGCGGGACCCAGGACACAGGGTTGGCATTGAACAAAAGGAAATTCCAGGGAGGAAGGAGGGAAGATTGAAGAAATTAAATCTAGAGATAGGAACATAGTATGGTGGCGCACACCTGTAATCCCAGTAGTTAGGAGGCTGAGCAGGAGGATCACAGGTTCGAGGCCAGCCTCAGCAACTTAGCAAGACCCTCAGCAACTTAGGGAGACCCTATTTCGGGATAATAAATAGAGCTGCTGGTATAGCTCAGAGGTAGACTGCCCCTGGGTTCAGTCCCCAGTACCATAAATAAATAAACAGATCTAGAGATTGATGGGAAGGGTGGCATGTTAAGCCATCACATAGATATAAGCCATCATATCCAGGGGCTCCAGAGTTCTCTGAGAAAGAGAAGGCTCCTCGGGCGAGGGAACAGCACAGGAGGGAGGCTGGAGACAGTGGAATGGGCTTGGAACAGCTGCTCTGGGGAAATGGACAAGCCAGCTAGCCAGAGATGAGGAGCATGTGGCTGGCAGTACCAGTGGCCTGGCTGGGGCTACGGACACCCTGGTCCAAAGCATCTCAGGGAGGCCATTTCTCCACATACACTGCCCACCCCAGAGACAGCAACAGGGAAAGGCCAACTACAGGCATCCGCAAACCACCCCAGAACCCCAGCATCTGACTTCAACCAAAGTTCACCTTTCATGGATACCTGTCCGCTGTGGGCAGCTGCAGCCCACTGCTCATCACCTGTTCAGTCCAGGATTCAGGTGATGGGGCGCCTCCTCTGTGGCAGAGGAGGAGGGAGCGTTGGAAGCACAGGCTGACTCTCGAATCCCGGTCCTGGAGGTGACCCGCGTCCCTTCTCACATTGACCACAGCAAATCATCTGCCTGTGCCTGAGTTGAACGAGGTGGTGAGGTGTACCCTTCCCACAGGAGGGACAGGAGGGACTGCAAAATAGTGACCCAGCCTGCCACCCAGAGGGGGTGTGTGTCCAAGGAAGGGGCTGGCAGGGCAGGGAGCCCAGGTGGCCAGCGCTCCTGTTGCTGAAAAGACTGACCAGGAGTTCAGACAGGAGAAGTCAAATGCCCGATGTCACTGAGAATACGTTCTACACTGTGCTCCATCAGCAGCAAACTCCATCACTGCCCCTATCCTTTCACTAATACTGTAATGTCTTTTCTCTAACTCCTCTCTCCCACTCCTTCCCTTTTGTGTTTCTGTATTTGCGGTCTGTCTGTCTGTCTCTCCATGCAGGTGGAGAAACCTAGTGTTCAGAGTTCCAAACCAAAAAAGACCTCAACGAGCCATAAGCCCCCAAGGAAGGCCAAAGACAAGCAGGTGGTATCGGGCCAGGCTGCCAAGAAAAAGAGCGCGGAGGGCCCCAGTGCCACCAAACCCGACGACAAGGAGCAGAGCAAAGAGATGAACAATAAACTGGCTGAGGCGAAAGAGTAAATGTCACTGCACTTTCCTTTCATTCCTCTCTCTCTCTCTCTCTCTCTCTCTCTTTCTCTCCCCTCCTCTACCAACAAACAAAAAAGGCCACAAAATTAATTAGAGACTTCCCATCTGCCTTGACCCTGAGTGTTCCAGGAGCCCTTTGGTTTGGTTTCCTGTAGTGGAGGAACCCTGTTTCACAGACTGGGGGCATGCCTCCCCCTGAGGGAGGCATCAGCCGCCCGGGGCCCCTGGGACGCCGGGAAGCATGGCTCACTGGCTGAGCCCGCCCCTGTCAGCTGGGCAGGGGCAGTTCTCAGCCGCTCCAAGCACACCTCTGGTGGAACTTGAAGTGTCTGCTGCAGGGGCTCTTCCTCCTGCTCCTCCCGAGGTCTGTGTCGCTGCTCAAGTTTGAACTTTAAGTAAATGTTCTCTTCCAAAGTTTAAAGGATGATCATGTGCTATAGAAGCTTGGCATGGGTTTCAGCAGTGACAT
This sequence comes from Glis glis, assembly GCA_004027185.1. Lineage (NCBI taxonomy): Eukaryota > Metazoa > Chordata > Mammalia > Rodentia > Gliridae > Glis > Glis glis. Next base: position 22,763 of record PVJS01018366.1, on the reverse strand, counting down.
TTGTGAAAATATGAAAAACAAAAACATAAAAAACAACCTTGGCCTTAATGTCAATAGAATGGAGTGTGTCTGTTAACTTTTAAGTAACCTGCTAGAATCTTCTGTTAGAAGTGTGTGCCCGTCCGTGTTCTGTTTCCTATCAGTGGGCTTTCAGTTGTATAACAAGTGATAGATAGGCTGCTGGTGACTGAGCCCAGGCTGGGGTGGTAAAAAGGTGGGTGTCGTTGGTGTTGTAGGTGTCGTAGGAAGGTCACAGCTACGGGAGACTGCGTTCCGCTGCTTGCCTCCGCGTGCTGCCAGCCTGAGAGGGCCTGGTTAAGGGCGACTGAGGAAGGAAGGTCAGGCGTAGGGCCAGTGCACTCGGAGTGCTCATTCTGTTCCTGAGATGTCCATGCTGGACACAGACGCAGTGGCCAGCGTGGCGATGCATCCCCCCCTCCCTCCCTGGATAGCTCCACGCTGCTCCACGGAGGCCGGCAGAGCGGGTGTTTCTGTGACACAGCTGCAGGCCAGGAGGGGCCCTGTGAAGTGGTTAGCAAACTTTTTGACCTCTCTGACAAATTAATAAAGCAGCTCTGAGTGGATTCTGTGTTGCGTGTCTGTGTGGCCACAGCCCCCAGGGGAGGCAAGTGCTACCATAGCTGTGCTAGAGTTGTGTTGTAGGAATTAGTCAGGGAGTCATTGTGAAAAGATCCCCAGTGCTTGTGAGGGAACCCCAAGTGTCTACCAGAAATATTCCTTTTGCAAATGTGACGTGTAGATTGCTCAGCACACTGGATTTCCCCTGTCCTTGAAATCTGTATTCGGAATGGCCAGGCTGCCGTACGATGTCAAGGCTGCTCAGGCTGGCCTCCATTTGTCCTAAAAGTGGTCCTTGTTGTTTAGAGGAGGCAGAGCTCCTCAAGCTCTCCTCATTCTCACTGTTCAGGCAGCAGAGTGTCCGTTTACATTATTTTGTTTGTCACATTGGGGCTGGTTGAGAAATCTTTGCAAATTAGTTCCGCATGTGTTAGGTGGGCCCTAGTTTCTAACAGAGCAGGCAGATCGGAAGAGAAGTGCAGGGTCAGGCCCGCTGCCACCTTCCTTTCCATCTTAGGGCTTGGACTGTGAAGAAGAAGTGCTAAAGAGGCTCGAAAATGCTAGTGGGTCTCATCACTTTTGAATCAGAAATTCTGTATGCCTGTCTGGAAACGACTAGTGTACATCTCAGTACTATTTGTGGCTGACTAGCTAATCTTAACATTCACCAGAGAATTCTAACGACTTGATCTAACTGTATCCAGAGGATTTGCCAATGTCTGGTCATTCTCTCAAGATTCAGCATTTGTCAAACATGTTGATGTCAGCCATGGCTAGGATCTCTCCATAGAGTAATCATTTGTTTCGTGAATCCAGTAAATCAGAGTTTACAGCGCACAGGGGCTCGGTCATTCAGCACTGTGTGTTGAGCGCCTTGTGTCAGGCGCCATGCTGTGTGAAGAAGCCTGTCTGCACAGCAGCACGGCCAGAGGATGTGCTCGACCCCAGTGTGCTGTGACTGAGTCGAGCCGGTGTCATCCACATCGTAGCTTGCCCCCACCCCCGTGCAGCCCCAGGGTCTGAATTTCCTACCCGAGGTTTTAAATGACCTGTAGACTATCTCTTCCAACTTGTCAGTGTCCCCTTCTTTCTCACACACCCTCCTGAGAAAACTCTGTAGTTCACTTTGACTCTTGAATGTGTCACTTTACTGGCAAGAAACTTCCTTTCATTTCTACTGTTTACAAATCAAACTCAGCCAGTCTCGTTCTGTGTCCCAAGCATACTGAACGAAGCTGATCTTGGTTCCTCAAGCAGTGTTTGGTGTTTGCCTTTCTGAAGCTTTCAATGCCTATCTGGCTCATTTGCATACACTTCCCCATGGTTGCCTGTACCCCTGGCTAAAGGGCTGGGACGGAGACTTCCCTGTTGTCTGCTTGGCCTGCTGCAAACATCCCCGCAGAGCTATGCACTGGCTTCCCCTAGCTTTCTGCTCTCTGCCCGGGCTCCCGTCCAGCCCATACAGCTATGCCTCTCTGAGGCAGACAGGAAGTGTCTAATTACGATTTTGTGGCCTGGGTTTTGTTGCATACCACAGATTGTCTATGTAACGTGTAGTGCACACCTCTCTTGGTGCTATTTCATTCCTGCTGTTAGTAAGAGAATGACGAAAATATTCATGTATAGCCAATTGATTGTGACGTGCTTGTGGTCTGTGCTTGCTCAGAAAACCAACCGACCAACAGTTTTTCCAATTATAAATAAATGCTAAAGACGAACACCACTTTCTTGATCTTATTTCCTTGGTGAGGCCCAGCTGAGTAGGTGAAGGAAGCACCTTTGGCATTTGAGCCCTCTCCTCGGGACGAGCTATGCCCCGCTGTGGCCCTGGTCCTCTCCGTAACACAGCTTGACTCTTAGATGGCCTCTCAGGTACTAATTGCAAGCAGTCAGAGCTAAGTGTTGGGAAAGGCGAAGATGGACCGGGAGACGCACTGGCCAACAAGGTAGTGTAACGTTATGATCCCATGTTGCTGGATGAATGACCATCTGTGCTCTGCATTGCCATGCCGCACCAGGAGGCTGGACTCTGCCGCCCCTCCCGTGATAGGCTGCAATGTCACTTAGGGTCTTTTCTCCTCGCAAGGAGTGGCAGGCATGCCTTCACTTGCTCATTTCATCTGTGGTCACTCTGAGGTTCCTCCCTCGGGGGCTGGCTTGCCGTGTGGGTGTGGGGTCTGCAGTCGTGTGTGCCTACCATGGGGTGCCGAAACAGCTACCAAGAGGCCCAGATCAGGTAGTGGAAGCTCAGATGAGGGACAGGCTTCTTCCTCCAGGGGTGGGATGTTGGTGCACAGGGCATGTGGGGGCTCCCTACAGGTAGGAGAGCAGATCTGGGGGTGGGAAGCGAGTGGGGGGCCAAGGGAGAACCTCAGGGCTAGGGCCAAGTTTGCCCACTTTGTTATCCTTCTGGTAAAGCGGGAGGCAAAAGATTTCACGCTCTTCATTTTTCCGACATATGTTGATTGGATACCTTATGTGTGCCAGGCACTGTCTGGCCACTGGGGAAACCAGGATGACTGAGACCCTGCCTCTGATCCCAGTGGGGCATGAAGGAGGAGTCCGTTCTAACTGGTTCTGTGGATCAGAAAGGACCTCAGCGGATGGGTAGGTGTCGACCAGGTGAACAGAGCCGGGGATGGCCAAGGCATGCCAGGCAGAGGTTGCACGCCGGTGAGCTCAGGTTCTGGGGGGTAGTTCACTCGGGAGGGAAGGGTGAAGGAGGAGAGTGGTAGAGCTCAGTGGCGGGAAGGCCTGGTGTCACGTGACGGGTGGGTGCTGACTGGGACCTCCGCTTCATCCACCCGGGTGGCATCCATACCCTGCCCTGCATGCTCCCTCCATCACGCTTCCCGCCCTCACCATGCGTCACAACGGCCACAGGTCCTCTCTTGCTCTAGGCTAGGAGCCCTAAGGTGGGACTTTTATTCTATTGCTGGCCCTGATTTCTAATTTTGGGGGGGGGCAGTGGTAGGACTCAATCAAGGGTAATGATAAAACCATTATATATATTTCATTTACCTGTCCACTTTTGTTTGATGCAGGAAACACAAAAACTGTTCAGTAAATAAGACTGAAAATAAAAGTATATTAGTCAGCTCTCTTTTGATCAGTTAGGGGAGAAAGACAAAACAGAGACTGAGAGAGATGGTAAGAAAGATAAGAGAGAAACAGAGAGGCAGAAATAGAGACAGAGAGAGAAAAAAGATACAGAAAAACACCCATATAAGAAGACACTGAGAATAACCTAAGAGAGTGAGGAGAGGTAGACACATTCAGAACCAAGGAGAGGGCAAGAACTGGGCAACAGAGAAGGCAGGAAGGCGAGGAGGCCTGGTTAGCTACACCTGCGCTGCCCAGGTGCACAAGGCTCGGCCTCACACCTGGGGATCCCTCCTGCTCACCGCTGCTGCCCAGAGCCCCAGAAGGCAGATCCGTAACACACCACTCATGTCGCCTCCAGAAAACAACTAAAATCTGCCGTCTACTTTTAAAATCGGTCAGTGTGGCTAAATTAGTTATAAAGTGTACTTTAGTTCTTCCTTAGAGTTTGTGTATTCTTAGTGAAATCCTTCCCTCTTTTTTCTTTTTCCACTGGGGCTTAAAATTTTATAACCTGCTTTTCATAGATTCGGACAGTGTCAGGTCCCATCTCACAAAGGCTGTGGGCTCCTTTAGCACGTCATTGTGATCTCAAGGCCCTTTTACTGCTTTAAAGCAGTTCACATGCCACAGGGATAAAACTTTGAGAGGATAGCCTGTGACTACCTACAGTTAAAGCAAGGCTCCGCCCCTAGCCCCAGAGGCTGGTAGGCCCAGGACAGCAGCCACAGCAGCTGAGACCACTGAGACAGGAGAGGCAGCTGTTCAGAGCCACGGAGGCAGGCTCTCCTGGACTGACCACATTCCTGCAGAGCCAGGCCGGTGTGCCACCCCCACTGCCATTGAACGCATACATCCTGTAACACTGAGTCCATCCTAGAATACCCACAACAGGGCAAGCCAGGACAAACATCCCTGCATACTTTATTATTTATCGTGCGACTTCTGGTTACTATTTGCAGTGCACTTAGGCACCGCGGTGTTCACAGATGGAAGTCTGTGCTGTCGTGCAGCCCTGAATCTTTTATCAACCTCTTTGAGCTTGGTGTCCTCCTCTGGAAATGGGGACAATAGTACTCAGCTCAGGGGAGCAGAGTGGGGATGACATGACAGAGTGGTAGAGGACACTTCAGAGGACACTAACCACATCATTTCAGGCCCTTCTCCCTATGTAGTACTAGAAAGGCACATGTTCAATTTCTTGCTGATAGATAATCAATCAACTCTGTATGAATTATACATGAATTATATATAAGGTTGATTGAAGCAAACACTCTAAAGATCGTTTTTAAGAAATCCGACTAGTAGCCAGGTCTGGTTATGCACATCTGTAATCCCAGTACTTGGGAGGCAGAAATAGGAAGATTGTAGGCTCAAGGCCAGCCTTAGCAATTTAGCGAGGCCCTCCGCAACTTAGTGAGACCCTGTTTCAAAATAAAAAATAAATAGGGTTGGGGGTGTAGCTTAGAGGTAGACACCTCTGGGTTTAATCTCTAGTAACACACACACACACACACACACACACACACACACACACACACACACGAATTCCAACTATACTTGAGTCCCTAGACTTAATAATGGTCTAACAATATATTAATTGCTTACAAAACACTCCTTCTGTGTCGTTCCATTGAACCCCCTAATGCCATGGAGAAAATTTTCGACCCAGGTAACAGATGAGAAAGGGAAACTCAAAAAGAAGAAGTCCCTGGCCAGTTTGGTGGGCTTGGAAAATGGAGGAAGCACTGGTGGCCAGTCCTTCTGCCGCAAAGCCCCGCTGTCTTCCCCTCACCCAAAGGAGACTGGACTGGCCTGGGATGAATCAGGTTTCAGACAAGTGGGACTCTAGCCAAAACCACACCTAAACCCTGCAGGGCCACACTGTGGTTGGGCCACTGCATAGCCTCTAGCAGGCTTACGTAGCCTCTCTTTAAGACTCAGGATCCAGATACAAACTGAGGAAAAATAAGAATTGGATCAGGTCTTCACACACCACTGACTCAGACATCTTGATTGAACTGACCAACTGAGCCAAATACAGTGTTTCTCCTTTGGGCACTAAATTAACCAATTGGGTGACTGAAATGCATGATTATCAAGTATAGAATGGTACAATGGATTTTTCATCCATAAAAAATATACTTGGTACTAGAGATACCAAGATAAAATTGGCATCCAATACCTGGAGCACTGGATCAGAGACTATCGTTTTGTGCTTTTTATTTCAAACAGTGGAATCGAGCTTAAGTTTCTGTCCCTGGTCCTTCTAAGTGGGCCTGGATCACTTGTTAACTTGCCATTGTATATAACTATCTCAACAGATGGCCCCAGACATCTTATCTGAGGCCAAGGGAGTTTCATATGCTGAAAGAAATAAATTACTGCCACTGCTACTGGCTTACGCTGCTGGAGGGACCTTTAGACTTGCAAATCCGACCATGTCACACCCCGCTTCACACCATCAGTGGGCTCCTGTGGCCTGCAGAAGCTTGTTGTTCTCTCAGTGCGCCATGCTGCTTCTCACCTCCATGCCTTCCCCACGCTGCCCCGCCTGCCCAGAATGCCCTCTCCTGCTTCTCACCTGGCTAACTCATCCTGCAAGACTCTGCTCAGGGGACCGCTCCGGGAAGCCTTTCCGGTACCTCCCAGGCTGGGTAAGATGCTCCCTGTGTGTGTCTTCATCATGGAACTCACCACATGTCCTGTGTCATTGGCTCACGTGTGTGTCTTCCACTGGACCGTGCTCTCCCAGGGCAAGGGCCAGTTTCTCTGTCCATCTTTGTAGACCTACTTCCTGGCCCAGAGCCTACCATAGAGAATGTCTTCTGAAGTGTTTGTTAATGAAGAATGAATGAATGAGTGAATGAATGACCATATTCACCCTGTGCCTCCACAAGGCTTTATTGTGCCTAATAAATGTCCCTGCTCATATGAGAGGGGTAGTTTTATAATGGACAGTCTCTGTTCTGGCCAGCATACCACTATACTTTATGTAGCCACTTTTTCTAAATAGTCCTGATTTTATACTATCATGAGCTCTTAGTTACAGGGTAATCTTAAGAGGTTGCCTCATCCCACCCTCTGCTCAGTGTAGAGCTCTTAATTATAGGATGACAGGAAGGTGCTCTCCCCACCCCACCCCTTGGCCACCTCAAAGGACGAAGGGCCCAGAATTAGAGCCAATGGGCCTGATTCTAAATCTGTGCTCTACTATCTGCTAGCTGTGTGACTTTGGCTGAGCCTCTTGATTTCTTTAAGTCTCAAATAAATAATAATAATACCAATATCCATCACTCTCCAAATCTATTTGATTCTCAAGTTCAGGAAGTAGGAGTTGGGTCAGCAACAGGATAGTGTGTTGTCAGAATCTGTTTGTCTTTGGAGTTCAGGATAGCAGGTGGGAGGAATTCTAAGAGCAAGGACTATCTGTTTCTCATTCACAGGGACTGTTGTGAGGGGCTGATGGGGGTACATGCAGAAATCCTCTGCAAACAGGAAAGCTCACACTCTTGTCCATAGTTCAATTCCTGAGTAGTTTTGCAGACTACCACTTCCCAGTTATTTACCCACCATGGTCTCAGTGTGGTAGCTGGAGCTACTCTAGGGAAATCCACTCCCTCTGCCACACAGTTGCCTGAAATTAAGACCATCTAGAGATGGCTCTTGCCTCCCTCACGCTCTCCCCCAGCCCTTCCTCTGTTCCCACCTCCCTAAGAAAACTCTATAAATCATCTGGTGCACATTCCCTGATTGCAATTACATGTTCATTTGAATTGATCCCCTCTGGATACATGAAACAAGTTTTGATTAATTGCTCAAAAGCTCATCCTTTGCTTTAGATGGGGAGTGGGGGAGACAAACATTGATTTTTAAGTTCCCAGGAGCTCAAAATGAGACAAGAACTGAGCCTTCTCTTTCTGATGGCCTTAGTCCAGTGCTTTACTTTTTTTTTTCTGCAGTACTGGGGATTGAACCCAGGGGCATTCTACCTCCAAGCTACACCCCAGCCCTATTTTTTTTTTAATTTTGAAACAGGGTCTCAGCTAAGTTGCAGAGGGCCTCACTAAGTAGCTGAGGCTGGCTGCGAACCCAGATCCTATGGTCTCAGCCTCCCAAGTACTGGGATTACAAGCAGGAGCCACCACGCCCGGCCTGCTTTACATTTTTAAAAGGGTTATTAACAGGATTATCAGATTCCTGGTGGCCCACTGAGATGATCACTCTTGTCCTTGACTTTGCCTTCTTGTTGTTAACACAACCAAGGATGCTATTTACAATATTTTTTAAATAATATTTTTACAATATTTCTTAGACAACTTAAGTTCTTCTTAGCAGGTCAAAGCTAGAAAAGCTATTTAATGAGAGTAAAATAAGTAAGAAACTAACAGGGCAGAAAACAGCCCTGGAACCCCCTAGCAACCTAGTGCAAATCTTTTCCTGAACCTCAGAAGAGTATCCCCTCCTGGAGGGAACCCAGAGTGGTAGACAAAGCGGGGAACTAGGAATCTGCCCTGGTCTTCGGTTCGGCTTCTGTATAGTACAGAGTTGGCCCAGCCTACAGGAAGGGAGTGAACATTTGTTTGGCCTTTACATACTCGGTGTCCTTTCATCCTCACAGTAAGGTTAAGAGTCTATAGATATCATCTCCATTTGCAGAGAAAGAAATCAAAACTCAGTGATTAAGTAACAAAGTCATATAGCTTGCTTGCAAGTGGTGAGCAAGGATTTGAAGTGAGGTTTGGGTGACTCTAAAACCTATTTGCCTAGTCCTTGGGCCATCCCTAAGATTCCTATTGAAAAGAAGCCATGCATCCTTCTGAAACAGCAGCCTCCTCTTTCTGTCTCTCATGTGTGACTCTACTCATGGCTATGGAAAATGGGTCACAAGTGGTCGCAGCTGCCCAGTTTGGTCAGCACAGCACCCCCTCCCCGATTTAAGCCTTGTGGGGGCAGCATTTTTCTAGCTGTGGTCCAGCTGCTCTTCTGGTGGGGATGAGCCACATCTCTGCAGCCCTGGGCTGGCAGACCGACTGGCGGCCTCACAGGTAGGCCTAACAGCATGAGTGGGGATGAGCACTCTCGGGCTGGAGAGCCACTGCTTTCTAGGGCTGTCTTCTTTGCCAGGGTCTGTTGAATGCCGGGAGATAAAGCTGGGGGCCTTGTGTAGTAGGTTCAGGAAGGGCTGAGGTGAAGGGGAATTGGCCAGTTTTGTGGGCCTGGCTCCAGAGGGACAGGCCTCTCAGCAGATGCAGTTGAGACCTGAGTCATTGGCTCCAGCCAGAACCAGTCAGGGTCAGCTCAAGCAGAACCTTTAGATGCTACAGACAAATTTGGAATCTGTATGTGTAGAGAGAACCAGCTCCTCCGTTAAAGTCCTGGTGTTACTCCCCATGACCTTAGGCAACGTAAATCCCCCTTTGAGCCTGGTTTCCACTCCTGGAAATGGAGGTGAGAACGAGTCCTATGTGCAGGGCTGATGCACGGTGAGAACCAAAGGCCAGGTTGTGTATGTAGTCTTCTTGGAAACCCTTAAGGAGATGTTATAATCCAGGAGGACAAAAAATATGCTGTGGTGGTTAAAAATGGGAAAACGTGTATCTCACGTAAACGTGCCTGTCAGACTTTGATCTTATGTGGGTTATTTTTTAAACTCCTTGTTAGGATGTCAGCCTCCTACTATGTGCCCGCCCTATACTAGAACTCTCTGCTTCTCTACTCTATTTAGTGGCCTGGCACACAGTAGGCATTTACCAATGTTGGTGGAAGGAAGGAAGCAAGCAATCAAAAAGGTGGATAGAGAGAGACCGGAGAGAAAGAGAGAGAGAAGGAAAGAGAAGAAGCAGACATGGTCCCTGCCCTCAAAGTGCCCAGTCCAGAGGCAGCTACTAACCAGTTGACAACTGATCTGAGGGGGCAGCTGCAAAGGGTGGGGGGCATCATGGGAACACAGAAGGAGCTGCGGTCAGAGGTGGGTCCACTGAGGAAGCGGCCCCAGCACTGAACCTCTAGTCACCAGGCAGATGGGAGGGCAGTGGTCTGGCAGGCAGCACTGCAGGGCCTGAGAGGAAGGGGGAGCAGGGGGAGCAGAGAGGACTGATCAGTGGAGGGGTGCCCACAGGGCAGGGGAGGTGTGTCCTGCTGGAGACCACACCCATGACGTGGCTTTCAGTTCTGAGGCTCACACTTCCCAAGGCATGGAAGGCAACTGAGACCTGCTGTGAGGGGGTCTGTGGGGACAGTGAGGGGTCTGAAAACCAGGTGTCCGTGCTTTGGTGGTGAGTGTTACCCAGAGAAGCCAGGAATAAGGGCACAATTGCAGCTCCTTCAGATATCTGACAGGCAGCACAGTGTTCCCTGAGGGGGTAGCTTAGAACATAAAGCCGGATCAGGTCAGTGCAGGACTGAGGGAGCGGAGCTGCTGGGGCACAGGTGTCTGTTCAAGTCTAACCAGTGGCCACCAAGGAGCAGGCACCTCACCAGGGCATGTGTGCCCACCCCACGGTGGCCGGGGGGCAGGGGTATGGCAGCAGAGGCTCAGGGATCCCCTGCCACCAGGCCTGTCCTCCCAGCCCCTGACACCTTTGGTTTGGCTCCGTGGAGCTGTGCTTTCATGAAATGCAGAGGGAAGACTTCAGCACGGTGACATCTTTGCCCCTGAAGAGACTGTTTGAAGAGACACAGGCTGATAAGGGCTTAGGGCCAGGGCTGGCAGTGGCATTGTGTTCTCTCTGGGGGCTGCTGATGCCAGTGCCCAGGTCACATGCTTCTGTGCCCTCAGCACAGGGCCTGACACAGAGCGGGCACTCAGTAGATTGTGTCCAATGAATGGATAAAAGAAAAAATAATAAAAGGGAATAAAGAGAAAAAGCCACACTCCAGCCATCCAGGATTCCCACCAATGTCTGCCAGGTTCTCTGCCAGACATACTCCTGATGCAGAGAGGAACAAAACACAGCCCCTTGGTCTAGTGGGAGAGGCAGATAATTACCAAACAACACAGCAATTACTGAAATAGAGGCTCCCACTGAGCCCTGTGGGGGAGAGAGGCGGAGAACTCCTTGCCTCCCATAGAGCCTTCCTAAGCATAATGAGCCTTCCAAAGATGGCTTCCTCAGCAATCCCCCTGGGGGAGAGACTGTTCCCATCTCGGGGTTAGGAGCTTTGTTTGTGTCCAAGAAACATGGACCTGTGTTTGTGGCCCATGGTGGTGAGGTACAGGCAGGGAACAAAGCCAGGGATCACCCTGTCTGCTGCCCACCTCCAGGGGCCCCCGTGGCGCTGATGGCCTGGTCCCCACTCTTCCCGCCCGGGCCATCTTTGCTCTGAGTGAGTGTGCCCCACCTTTCTACTCGCCCGCCGAGGTGCTGGGAGACCCGTGTTTTCATCCTGGTCTGGCTGTCTATTAGCTATGTGGCTGGGGAAGAGCTGCTTGTCCACTCTGACCAGATCGCTAAGCCCTCTTTGGGACTCCCATTTACTAAACATAACTGTATTCCAGGACTCACTCCATGGGTATTCACATCAGCTAATCTCCCTTTTATAGATAAGGAAACTGAAGCTTGGAGACTGGCGTGCCCATGATGCCATCCCATGCTAGGAAGAAGCAGGTCACATTCGAACCCAGCTCTACTGGCCCCACACCAGTCAGTGCACTTTCTCTTCTAGGAGGCTGCTCTTTACATTACATGAAACAGTGTATGTTAAAAAATCTATCACAGCTGGGCGTGGTGGCGCACGCTTGTAATCCCAGTACTTGGGAGGCTGAGACAGGAGGATCACAGGTTCGAGGACAGCTTCAGCAAGTAATGAGACTCTCATCAACCTAGTGAGACCCTGTTTCAAGATAAAAATAAATTAGGGCTGGTGGGGAAGCTCGGAGGTTCAAACCCCAGTGCCAAAAAAAAAAAAATTGATCATAAGTCTAGCTACAAAGCTATTGCTCATTTAATAAGGGCCTCTTTCTTCCTCAAGACTTCTCCATCCTGCAGAAGGCAGAGGATCCCAGGGCAGGGCCCTATGCTGGGAGCATTGCCGCAGCTCTGGGCTGCTTTGAGGGTCCAATGGGAGACAATCTGGAAAGAAAAAAAATACATGCGGGTGGATTATAGGATCGGAATTGTATGCAAGAGCAGGACTCTGTGGGAGGCAATGAAGCCCTTTCTCAGCTAGTCCAAGACAGGGTTCATTAATTCTCCTTCCAGACTCTGTGAAGCACAGATCCAATGTTAGTGTGTATGTGTACTCAGGAGGCATTGGCTGTCTCTATGGAAACAGCAAGAGGCAGAGAGTGAAGTGTCTAAGACTTAGGATGTCTGATATAACCTTGGCACATTAGGTTTTGGGAACGGGGAAGAACCTGACACAGAGAAGGCTCTTGTTTATTCATTCATTGGACATGTGTTTAGTCTGACCTTACCTGAGGTGGGTACTGTTTTAGATACAGAGGATACAATGATAATGCAAAATGGACATGGTCCCTGCTTCTAGACACTTTCATCTGGTAGGGGAAACATTAATCCAAGAATACAAGTAATTGGCTGAGAAAAGGAGAGGAAAAAATGAGTAGAGACAGTAGAGACAGGAGAGCAGGTGGCAGGGGGCCTGGCCAGGCCTGTGGGTTCAGGGAAGGTTGTTCTGGTGAGTTGACAGATAGATGGAGGATGAGTAGGCATTAATCAGGTGAAAAGGAAACAGAATATCCCAGGAGGAGACAGAAGCATTTGCAAAAGCTGTAAAATGGGAAGGACCTGGGCAGGCTGAAGGAAGAGGCCGTGGGAGCGGGCTGCTCAAGTAGGTAGGACCATGTAATGATCTTATTCTATATTCTTAGTGCAAGGAGAAGCCATCAAAGGGGTGTGACAGGGAAGGGATGGTATCTCAGTATGAAGAATGTATCAGAAGAGAGCAAGAATAGATGGAACTGGGGGCTCCGGTTAGGAGGCTGTGACAGTGTCTAGAGAGATGACATGACATCTCTAGAGAGAGGCTGTGACAGTGTCTAGAGAGATGGCAGGTGGTGGGGGAAGGGAAGGAGGGAAAGAATGGGGAATATTTGAGAGAGAAACACTGGGAGCTAAAATAGATGGAACCTGAGGATTGGGAGAAGGGGATTAGGAGAGACTTTTGAGGGAGAAGGAGGTATCAAGGATGATTCTGGGTTTCTGGCTAGGGCCATGGAATAGAGGATAAACTAGATTTCAGCAACAATAATCTGTCAGTCTTTTCATTTGGCTCTGTGTTCCAGATACTGGAACATTTGGGCTTCAGGAAAGGAGCATAGCCCTGCCCAGGGAGTTCACATCATGAGAGGGAACCTGACCTGCAGGTGGGACATCTATGAATGCGGAGGGAAAGACTAAGGCGGTGCTACAAGGAAGATGCAAACAGAACTAACTTGGAGAGACATGCTCAAGAAGACCTTGTAGGGAGGTGGGATCAGGGCTGAGCCTTCAAGAACAGGCAGGGATTCTGCAGGGGAGAGCTGGTGGAAGAGGGCGACCCAGGAAGCAGAGATGGCAGACACACAGACAGCAGTGTTGGGCAGCTGTAAGTAGCATGAGAGGACACAGCATGGAGAAGGGGTCTCCGTAGGGCCTGCCTTCCTCCAGGGCTGCGTGAGGGTTGAAGGAGGTAAACCACTATTACAGTTACTACAGGGGTGGACCTAAGTGTGTAATGCACCCAAGCACTTTACAAATATAGAGAACTATGACTTCGGATCCCTACCAAATAGGATCCCTGCCTAATGTAATAACATTTCCTGACACTTATATTGTTATCCCCATTTCACAGGTGGGGAAACTGACATCTGTGTGGTTGAGTAATTACCCAAGACCTCTCAGGCATTAAGCAGCACAGAAGCCAAGATGAACCCAGCCCGTCTTTCTCATTTCTGGGAGGTCGGGCTGTCAGGATGCCCAGGATGGGAGGTAGAAGGGCCTATGTAGTGTGACGTCTTGAGAGGATCTGCAGCTGGCCCAGAGCACCAGGTTTGGTTGTGCAGGTGGGCCATGCCCAAGAACAGCTGGCCTGTGGCTGAGAAGGGCTGAATCCAGCACTTTCACCAGCCACGCCATACTCCCCACTTCCACCTGAGGGGCGGCCTGTCTCACTCTAACAGGACTGCCAGTGAGGCCCCAGCCCCACTGGAGAGGGTGGGCATTTTACAATGGGAGACTGGCAGGGAGCTGTGGAGCCAAGTGGTGACTGGTCAGTGTCAATGAGGGGTTCACGGCGCCCTTGAGGGCAGTTTTGTGCATAGAAAAACCTGCTGGGGCTGCTTTGGTTTAAAAAATGAATGCTTAATTTATAAAAGTAACGAAATTTTAAAAACTCCAGTAGAACACAACAATGTCCATCAAGTAGGATTTTTATATCTTAACTCAATCCCCCTAAATAATTTAAATTAAATTATAAATAATTTAAAACAAACTGAGCATGGCTATTGGATTGCCATAAAAATCTCATCATTGTTGGTAAAATCTATAACCGTCTTACATTTTTCAACTTTAAGCTACACGTCTAACTTAATAGATGAATGGCTCACCCAGACCTGTGCAAGGGTAGCCTGCCAGTCTGTCATGGCAGAACGAGGGCAAAGCCAAAAGCTTTTCTTCCCTGAAGTGCCCGCAGACAAGCTGGACCGTGTTTCTCTTTACTCCACACAAGTGAGACACCAAGAATGGCAGCCATTTGTAAGTGCTTAATGCATATTTATTTTATTTGCCCATGTCATTCACCAGAATTTTTGATGGTACAAAGAAGAAATTTAATTTTGCTTTTCCCAGCATGAAGAAAAACTAGTTCTGCCATTTGCTCTCTTACTTGAAGGATCCAGCATCACATATTTTTAAATTGTCCGACAAGGTGACCTCAGATTTTACTTAAAATAAAATATAGGAGGCAAGCCGGGCATGGTGTGCACACCTGTAATCCCAGTACTTGGGAGGCTGAGACAGGAGGATTGCAGGTTCAAGGCCAGCCTCAGCCACTTAGTGAGACCATTTCAAAGTAAATTTAAAAAAGGCTAGGGGTGTAGCTTAGAGGAAGAATGCCCGTGGGCTCAATCCCCAGTGTGTGTGTGTGTGTGTGTGTGTGTGTGTGTGTGTGTGTGTGTGTGTTTATATGGCAAAATGCTCAGGGTTTTGTCATAAGTGATATATTCCAGAAGAGTTTTCTTGTTTGTTTGTTTGTTTGTTTGTTTGTTTGTTTGTTTTGAGACAGGGTCTCACTGTGTTGCCCAGGCAGGTCTCAAGCTCTTGGGCTCAATCAATCCTCCCACCTCGGCCTCCCAAGCTGGGACTATAGACGCGTGTCACCACACCTGGCCACCAGAAGGGTTTTAATTATTCATTTGATGTCCTGATCACATTTTCAAATTTCTTTATAAAAAGAAAAAAGTATATTAAAATAAATTATAAGTCTAACTTAATAACTGCATTGTACATTTATATTGAATCACAAAGCTAACCTGTTAGATATTCTAATATGCCAAATTATTTGAAACATTATTTATATTTTCACACTAAAGCAAAGCATATTTTTCCTGAAGTTAATACCAAAAAAAGTCACAGTTTGGGTTTGATTAACTCATCATTTCAAATCCTAATTCTGAACTACTAAGGAAAACTATTTACTACCCAGCGCAATATGAGGTTATTAATCCATGTAAATTTGGGTTTAGCTCACAGCTGGCTGAGAGTGTTCATTTAATAGAAATCTGGGGCATGGCATGGGAGCCAACACTGCAGACACCCAGGGAAGCATATTTCCTCGTCCAGCTATAGGGCTGGCCTTGTTTATAATCTTCATGACAGCAAGGGACTCCAGTGTCTTGCTAATGGGGTAGGTTCTCAGGCCCCAGCCCCTGAGATCAGGTTTAGTCCTGGTCGCCTTCTTTTGCCCTCTCTGAGCTTCTCTGCCCCATGAGGATGACTCTATGACCTCACGACCTGAGAGGATACCTCTGATCAATTTCTTGCCTAATTCTATTCTGAATTCGGTTTTTTTTATTTTCTGGCTAACCACCAATGGCTGGAAGTGTTTTAGTGCCATCTTTGGATTCTGTGTACTCCTCACGACCTTGCCTGGCTCTGTCCTCAAACACTAAGGTCATACTGGTGACAGACAGCACTGTCCACCTGGCTGGGCAGCTGTGCTCTACACTGTGTTGAGCCAGGTGGCCCTTATGTCTCCCTCTACTGTGACGCGCAGTGACAGCAAGGGGAACTAAACAGATGGGTTGTTTGTGCCACCATGTACTTCAGCGAGAGATGTCAGTTCCCCGGTAGCGCCAGATGTCAAATGCAGTAATAAGCTTCTGGATTGGAATGTTATGGCAGAATAAAAATACTCCAAATTTGTGTAATTTTACTTCTAAGTAAATAGAAAAGAGACTCATAATACTACCTAATCCTACCCTGGTACAAAGTGCTCTATGCACCTGACCTATAATCATAAATTTCTGAGGAAACATTATACCCAATGAATAGATGACAATCTTGAGGCCCAGAGAGATTAAACCATAATAAGCTAAGAAAGCAGTGCCACATTCAGGTCTCCTGGGAGCAGGTATAAGAAGCAGATAAGACACATGCTTCCCAAAGCCTAATAGGAGCTGCTAAAATGCTAACATGTTTTTATGCTTACAGACTTTATTGTCTTGAAGTGTAAACGAGTAACAATAAGAACTACCTTGAACTGAGCACCTGCTATGTGCCAGGTGCTATAGGGGAAAGAACACAGGCCCCAGGGGCAGAAAGTCCCTGTGAGTCCCCTCTCTGTCCACATCGCTTGCCCTCTCTGGACCTCCGTTTCTTCATCTAACAACTAGGGCTAATAAAAGTCCTTTTGTGTGCCTCATGGGGCTGCTGCGTTGCTGAAATGAGCTATGAAAAGAAGTGATTTGGAAGACGGGATGTGCTTAGATGTGCGAGTGTTTGTGGTGCTGACTGAACAATGCCACTCTTGAGTGACTTTTGGCTTGTCCTGAGAGGAAGGGGTACGCACTCTAGACCAGAGGGCTCCAGATGGTCGAGTGTGGCAGTGCTTGCCACTGGGCATCAGTGTTTGTCATGTGCCCTCCACAGTATGGGTGGACCACGGCATGGCAGGTGGCTGCAGTGAGGACTCTGGTGAGAGGCTTGGGATCTTGGCTACTGGGAATTAAGCCCAGGAGCCTTGCCGCAAGTGAGGGCGAGGGTCCAGGAGAGCAGGGGGAATGGGAGTGGGGATGGAGGGAAGGGACCAGGGCCCCATCTGCCTGAACGGGGAGTCCTAGCCAGTTGCCTACTAAAAGAGTGGGGGGCAGGAGTGGTGTAGGCAATAATGGAGTGCTCTGTCTATGGAGAACTTAAAAGCAATAATGCAACTGGTTAAAGCCAATCTACTTTTTATTACCACTATGCTGACCATTCTGAACAAATATTAGCAATTAAAAAACAAAAACAAAAAACAAACTTTTCCCTTTGTAGGAGAGGGAGAAAGAAAGATATCCACACTGTCCCACTGCCCTTTCTTGGTATACCATGGACCCCTTGCCCTTGTAGCAGGGAGCCCTTAACATGGGTACTAGGAGGGAAAAGAACCTCAAAAGGCCCTGAAAAAACAAGGACAGAGTTATCTGAGTGGATAGCTGAGATGGGGCTCCCAGGGTGGGAGGAAGGAGTAGGGGCCTGGGTGGAGTGTGGGCTGGACAGGCCACTGGGATGCCTGCTGCACAACGCAGAGTCCAGCTGCAGTCCTGTCATCATCACCCAGGCACCGCCCCGTGCCACGTGCAGGTTATAATCAATTGGCAAACACATTGAATGACTAATTCCCAAGCCTGCCCCTCACCCCGCCCCACGTTCTGTACTAACAGAAATCAGATTTTCCTCCTGGCTCTCCAGCAAGAGCTGCCATGCCCAGGCTCCACTAGGCTGAGTCTTATCAGGCAATCTGTGCTCTGCCCTATCTGTGGCCTGAGCTCCATCCTCACAGTGACCACCTTTTTCTCCTTTGCAGGAGCCCAGTTCAACCCACCAGTGATTCACATAAGAACCAAGGTCTTGTAGCCACAGAACCAGACAAGAAGGAAGGTCCTGTGGTCCCAGGGCTTCTGAAAGGCCAAGGTCCTGTGGTCCAAGAAACTCCAAAGGATCAAGGTCCTGTGGTCCCAGGGTCCCTGAAAGATCAAAATCCTGTGGTCCCAGGGCCTCCGAAGGATCAAGGTACTGTGGTCTCAAGGCCTCCAAAGGATCAAGGTCCTGTGGTCCCAGGGCCTCCAAAGGATCAAGGTCCTGTGGTCCCAGGGCCTCTGAAGGATCAAGGTCCTGTGGTCCCAGGGCCTCTGAAGGATCAAGGTCCTGTGGTCCCAGTACCAGTCAAGGATCAAGATCACATGGTCCCTAAGCCTTTAAAGAGTGAAGGTTCTGTGATCTCAGCACCAGCCAAGGACCAAAGTCCCTTGGTCCCAGAGCCTCTAAAGAATCAAAGTCCTATGGTTCCAGCAAGAGACCCAGGCTCCATGGTACCAGCATCTCTGAAGAGTCAAGGTCCTGTGGCCCCAGCACCTGTTAAAGATTCCATGGTCTCAGCACCTGTCAAGGATCAAGGTCCCACGGTCCCAGAGCATCGGAAGGATCAAAGTGCCATGGTCACAGCACCTGTAAAGAAAGAAAGTCCTGTGGTCTCTGAGCCTGAAAAGAATCTAGGTTTACCGGCCCCTAGACCAGTCAAGGATCAAGATATAATAGCCACTGAGCATCTGAAAGGTCATGATTCTGTGGTTGTGACACCTATAAAGAACCAAGGTCCTGTGTTCCCTGCCTCTGTGAAGAGCCAAGACCCCATTATCCTAACACCAGCCAAGGATCAAGGTCCCATAGTCCCACAGCCTCCAAAGAACCAAGGTCCTGTGGTCCCTGAGCCTGTGAAGAGTCAAGTTCCTATAATCCCGGTGCCTCTCAAGGATCAAGATCCTCTGGTGCCAGCACCAGCAAAGGACCAAGGTCCTACGGTTCCTGAACCTTTGAAGACTCAAGGTCCCAGGGGCCCTCAGCTGTCCACTGTCTCACCTCCATCCCCAGTTGTGATCCCAACTGTCCCCCATACGGAATATACTGAGGGGTCCCCTTGACTCCCATCCTTTGACATTCCATTGAAAGAGCTGGCTGTGGAAGTGCTCCCCTCCCAGGGGCAGCGAAGACACATATTTAATCTGCATGAAACACGTGCTGTATATTCTTGCTGGAATCTAATAAAACCGGTCCCTCTGGCTCAGCAGCGGCTCGCTCTGGCTCTGTGGGGGCAGGGCACAGGCGTGTACATGCCATGTACACGGGATGCATCTACACTCAATGTCATGTACACTTGAATGTAGGTATGTCAGGCTCTCTGGGCCCAAAAAGTCTAAGAAATGCTCAGTTCCTGTGAGTTGTCAACATGAGATGGGAGTGGGAGCAGATGCTAGGAGATCGAGGACAGAATCCATCATGAAAGTGGGCAGGACAAGCCAAGGGTCAGAGCCCATGAAAGCCTAGCAAGGCTGAATCTCTGCCAGCTGAGCCCTGGATGGGACAGAGTAGATGAAACAGGAGCAGGGACCCAATTCAGCTCGAGTAATGCTGGGTGATAGTTGTTTGCCACAAGCACAGTCTTAAAGCTCAGCCAGGTGTCAAATTACTTGAGAAAACTGTGGTCATGGGCCTGTGATCATGAGTTTCAGTACACTAATGAGAGTAGAACCTAACACCCACATCCTCATCAATATCCATGACAGCTCAGCCAGGGCTTCTAACAAATGCCCTGAGCAGGGCACAGTGGTGCACACCTATAGTCCCAGCTACTCAGTAGGCTGAGGCGGGAGGATCACTTGAGCCTAGGAGTTCGAGGGCAGGCTGAGCAACACAGCAAGACCCAGTCTCAAAATTATTTCTTTGGATAAAATAAAAATACCCGAAGTCCCCATTCATTCATGCATGCAGCAGACTTTTCCTTATCCACTCTGTGGCAGGATTAGGGTCACTGTGGTAAGGAATCCCAGTCTTATGACAATAAAATGTGGTGTGGGATGAATTCCCAGGACAAGTGAAGACCTGGCTTTGAGAGGACAGTGATGGGAGGACACCTGGCAGGGCAGCTAGAAAGGCTTCCTGGAGACAGTGACTGTAGAGTTCTGCCAAGGTTCTGGACAGCCCAGGCAGGGGTAGGAAGGGGCACACATGGGTGTGCCTGGAGGACCGGCCTAAGGCCCCCTCTGGAAGTCCTTGAATGAAAGGGATCTGGTTTGCTTGAATAATTGACCAAGGGCTTGGCAGGTCTCAGGCAGAAAACTGGAACCAGTTACAGGTGATAACTTCTGTGAATCCCAGGACATCAGGGAGGAAGTGGAGCCAGCCCTGTGGCCTGTGAGTGTGGTGCTGGCAGGCTGAGGGAGAACCATAGGCAATCCACGGGAAGACTAGGGAGCCACCAGCAGGCCTGATGCTCAGCCTTGGTCAGAGAAGGTGGCCTCCTTTCTAAAACCCAAAGCCCTCAAGGAGCTGACAGGGCAGGGAGCTCCTCCTATTGTCACCAGCAAGGGGCATGCCTAAACCTTCTAAAGGTCTTTCTTGGGGGTACTGAGGATTGAACCCAGGGGCACTCTACTTCCAAGCTACACCCTAGCCCTTTTTATTTCTTTTCATTGATCGAATGATTGATTGTAGTACTGGGGATTGAACCCAGGGGCATTCTACCTCTGAGCTACACCCCAGCCCTTTCATATTATTATTATTATTATTATTATTATTATTAGCCGGGTGTGGTGGCACATGCTTGTAATCGCAGTACCTGGGAGGCTGAGACAGGAGGATCGCAGGTTTGTGGCCAGCCTCAGCTACTTCTTATTATCATTATTATTATCATTTTTTTTTTTTGCAGAACCAGGGATTGAACTCAGGGGCATTCTACCTCCGAGCTACACCCCCGGCCCTATTTTTTATCCTTTATTTTGAAACCGGGTCTCACAAAGTTGCAGAGGGCCTCACTAAGTAGCTGAGGCTGGCCATGAACCCGGATCCTCTGGTCTCCGCCTCCCAAGTACTGGGATTACAAGCGTGCGCCACCACACCTGGCTCATTATTATTATTTTTAATCAAGGTCTCATTAGGTGCTGAGAGCCTTGCTAAATTGTTGAGGCTGGTTTTGAACCTGTGATCCTCCTTTCTCAGCCTCCCAACTAATGGGTTTACAGGTGTGAGCCACCACACCCAGCTTTATTTTTTATTTTGAAATAGGGTCTCACCATGTTGCTGAGGGTCTTGCTAAGTTGCTGAGGCTGTCCTCAAACCTGTGATCCTCTTGTCTCCCAAGTACTGGGATTACAGGTGTGCCCCACCATACCCAGCTTAAAGGTCATTTTTAAAGTCCCCACCACCACTTCAAGGAGCTCAGCTCAATTAGTACTGATGACTCCCTAGAAGTCCAGTTTCCTGAGAAAGCCTTCCCCATCTGGCTAGCCCAAGCCGGGACACACACACACACACACACACACACACACACACACACACACATTGAGGTTTCTCTGGCCCTAGAGCTTGCTGCCATTTGAGCTCACATTGTCAGGGACCTGAAGACATTAAAACCGCGGTGAGGCTATAAAGAGGTGTGGAGTATGGAAGTCTCCCTCCTTTCAGTTCTTTCTCTGACCCCCCTCCAGGCCTGGTGACACACAGGCCAGGCAGATGATGGTGGATGGTGCAATTCCTGTGATGCCAAACAAAGTTCCCTGAGGGCCTCCCAGACACCCAGGACAGAAGTCCAGGAGGCATAGGGGCGGGGCTGGCCACTGAAGCTCCATCAGGGGAAATTGAGCTCCCTCAGAGACAGTGTCAGAATGGAAGAAGTGGGACCCTTTCAAAGCTCTGGAAACGAGTACAGAGGAAGGTGGGAAGAGCTAGCCCAGGGCGGGAGGGGGGCACCAGGGGCCTGAGGTAGGAAGAGTGGCTCCACAGAGGAGACAGTGGTGCACCGTGTGGAGAGCTGGGAGAGAGGGCTGGCAGACTGGGCAGCTTCTGCTGGGAGCCCAGTGTGGGCCACTTCCGTATCCTCATGGTGGTGCACGCTTGTAATCCCAGTACTTGGGAAGCTGAGACCAAAGGATCTGGGTTCACGGTCAACCTCAGCTACTTAGTGAGGCCCTCCACAACTTAGCGAGACCCTGTTTCAAAATAAAGAATAAAAAATAGGGCCGGGAGTGTAGCTCGGAGATAAAATGCCCCTGGGTTCAATCCCCAGTACCGCAAAAAAAAAAAAAAAAAATAGGGCTGGGGGTGTAGCTTGGTGGTAGAATGCCCTTGGGTTCAATCCCTAGTACCGCAAAAACAAAACAAAACAAAACAAAAAAACCTCCTGACGATTAGAGGAGATCCTGAAGCAGAAAACCTCCTGCCCACATAGCCAGGGACCTGAAGACATGAAAAGGCCACGCAGAGGCTATGAAGAGGTGTGGAGTATGGAAGGCTCCCTTCTTTCAGTTCTTTCTCTGAACCCCCGCCCCCTCCAGGTCTGGTGACACACAGGCCAGACCGATGAACTGCAGCTGTGTCCCCTTCCTACTTCCCAACCCCAGCCAGCCAGCTCCGCCCTGCAGGGAAAGAAGGCCCAGCAAGCCAGCGAGGCAAGGGGACTCCTATATACTGGGCTGGGGCAGGGAGAGGGAAAAAAATGGACCGAACTCGCATGACCCTTCTCAGATGCAAACTTTAGGGTCCCGGTTCTTGGCTGCGGGGTCTTTCCCAGCCCCTCCGCAGCACTCGTGTTCTCAGCTCTCCGGGGACCAGCGGGTCTGCAAGCGGCTTTGTGAAGCGGCCGCCGCGGCTGGGGGAGGAGGTCTCTGAAAAGGGGAGGCTCCGGCTGCTGACCTAGGGGTGAATCCGACCCGGTGGGCCGGCGTCCGAACCCAAGCGACAATCCCATCCCGAAGATGCCCAAAATGCCCAGCCAGGATCGGGAGCAAGTCACCACCCATCTCTCCAGACCCCGGCTCTCGACTTAGAAACATGCAGCAGCCCCGCCCCGCCCCGCGGCCTTCCGCGCATGCGCCGCCCCGCCCCACC
>PVJS01018365.1:0-34964 GCA_004027185.1 Glis glis | reverse complement strand
GCCTCAAACCTGCAATCCCCCTGTCTCAGCCTCCCAAGTACTGGAATTACAGGCATGCACCACTACACCCAACCAGTTCAGGATTTTAAGGGAACTAGTTTTGATTTCTTCCTGTTAAACATTTTTAAAAGTGTGTGTGTCCTTTTTTTTCAGTTGCAAAACCCACTAAAACTGAGTAATGGTATTTATCATATAAAGTGAAATTAGGTCCAGTTCTTTGAATTGCTATGCATAGAATATTAAGCCAAGATTTTAAAAAATAATGAAGCATTTTACCATATTATACACTACAAATTATTAATACTTTTGTGAAAGCAAAAGGTATTGCCTATCATTTAATGGCTTAAATATTTTAAAATATATTTTCGCCTTCATCTCATACTTTTTAAAGTTTTCTTTTTGCATATTTTATACAATAAATAATACATTAGTAATGTAAACAGTTCACAAGTAAGTAGCTATGTATGTATCAAGTGTACAGGCTCAAAGATTCTCACTGATAGAGCTGCGCAATCAGAAAATTTGGACACCAGTGTTACTGACAAGGTTGCTTTCATAGGAGGAATTCAGGATTGTTTTTCTTATGAACAGTTAATGAATCAAATAAATATTCCTTCTGAATTAAATGAAGCTAGTGGGAAATAAGATAGATAAGAAAAGATCTTACTGGAGTTAAAAAAAATGCTGTGAAAAAATAATAAGACCTTTATTTTGCAGGTGTTGAAACTTTGCTTCTGATCAGCTCTTTGAAATGTCTGCTGCCTGCCTCTGCCTGGTCTTATCAACTCACTGTCTACCTGCTCTCTCCCTCAACCTATCAGGAAAACAGGATAACAGGATACACACACACACACACACACACACACACACACACACACATACGTGGAGAGAGAGACAGAGTTGTTTATTTTGGGGAATTTTCTCCTATCATATGGAGATTGGCAAGTCCAACCTCTGCAGGGCAGGCCAGCAGGGGAGGGCTGAGTAGGACAAGTGACCCGCTGCACTGTGGGGCCTGTGTGTGTTTCTCTGCTCTGGCGCTTAAGGTGCCAGAAGTTGCCTTGGCTTTACTTAAGATGGAACTTTGAGGCACAGAAAATACCTTGGTCCTAAAGGTTGAAGGTGGAGTCTCTTGAGTCCGTGGGGGCACCTGATCTTCTTGTTCTCTAAAGTATTCAGAGTACAGAAGAGAAACTTTCAGAAACCACCTTCCTCTCCAGAAAGCAGGTCAAAGAGAATTGGTCAGCTTGGGTCTGTGAAGTGGTGGAGACGGGGACCATCTGGGCACAATACTTGAGGTCAAGTTCTCAATGAGCACAATTGTTTAGTGACTTGTGAATTTTCAAGCAAATACTTGGACATGTGAAGACCTAGATAATGGAGCATTTCAACAAGATGATACTTCCAAGAAAACTAATAAAGCGGAGTGTACATTCTCATTTTAACCTTATGACCTTGTGTAGTAACATTATCCTTAGTTATAATATAGCGAGGAACAGAAATATGAGATATAGATAATATCTGTACCTGACCCAGAAACGATTGACCTCCATCTTCTTTCTCTTGATGTAAAACCAATAAAAGAAATGTGCAAGGGAGGAAGCAGCAGCTCACTGGGACAGCTCCAGCAGGGCTCTGGAGCCTGGTATAAATAAGGGGGAAATACAGTGGGTTGAATCCTCCCTGTAGCTTTACGTGCTTTGGGGATATAAACTATGTGTACTTTTACACAGGCTTCCAGAGAGTATCCTGTTGAGACAAGCACATCTGGAGACTCTGTGGTAGAGGCTACGCTATGTTAAAAGAACATCCCATTTTGTTGTCCTCTTACAGGGGTCGGAGTTGCCCATCATGCCTCAGCCCCTCCAGACTGTGACTGAATTACTCTCAAGAAGACAGTGGAAGAACTGATGGGCATCACTGAATAGTCTGCCCAGACCCCCCTGCATCACTGCCCACAGCCTCTCCTCCCCGTATGCACAGAAGGGTGTGGATTCCAACACCAGCACCAGAAAGCAGAAGCAGCCTTAACAGTAACTTGCAAAGAAAAACCCAAAGAGCACCTGAATTAAGCCTGTTATGAGTTTATTTTGTTAAATAATTATTTTTTTGATACTTGGGATTGAACTCAGAGGCATTCTACCTTTGAGCTACACCCCCAGCCCTATTTTATTTTGAATTTTGAAACAGCATCTCAGTAATGGAAATTTTGGTATTTATTATTTATTTATTTATTCATTTTATTAAGCACAGGCTAGCTGTCCTGATTTGTACAACACTCCCTTTAATATATTACCACTGGGATAGGTCTATAGCACCCAAAAAGGATTATGATTTTTAATTTTTTTGTGCTACTGGGAATTGAACCCAGGGGCATTCTACCTCTGAGCAACCCCCCCAGCCCTTTTCATTTTTTATTTTGAAACAGGGTTTCACTAAGTTGCCAAGGCTGTCCTCGTCTCAGCAATCTCCTGTCTCAGCCTGCCAAGAACTGGGATTACAGCTTGCCTTTTCTATCTTAGAATTCAAAGTGCGGCAAGGAAAAAAGGGAAAACTTCAAAGGGATCCTGGACCTGAGACATTCCCAAGACTTGCCAGCATAGGTTCAACTACTTCTTATTTACCAGTCCTAGCATGGCCCAAGGTGATGGCCATAAGGACACAGTGATATTGAAATGGCTGTCTAAAAATGTGGGTTTAAAGTAGCCAACATTTTAGTGCCTTTCTATGACACCTTTTAACCATCTTCCATTATAAGACTTGAGTAGATACAGTCCGTGTGGTTCAGGTATCCAAATCTAACTCTACTTCCATTATGTGACTCTGAGGCCTGGGGGATGAAAGGGAGGAAGGGGTCAGTAGTTCCTGCTACCATATTATAGCCTGACCCAGCAAAAGAAGCAGCAAACTTGGCATGCCCACCCAGTACTGAATGCTAAAAATGGTAACAAGAACCTATGTCCTTTCTAAATATATTCTGTCGATTGAAAATTCTGGAAAATAGAAGCAAAATGGATGGCATTATTCCATGTTCCCCCACTTGGAGTTGTTGCTTCTGGAGAGCCTCACTCTACTCCACTCTCAGATAAATCCAAAGAACTTTAAATTCAGTGGCTTCTCAATGTCCACTAATTTAGAAAACAAACTTGGAAAGGAAGCTGAGTTGGCCAAGTAGCATCTTCCCCCTTATCCTAGGACTGTAAAGCCTCAACACTTTGGGAAGCTCTTTAGAAAACTGAATCTTGTGAATTCTGGAGGCACTGATAATCTCCCAAGGTCCCAAGGTGTTCCTGAATCTCTCACCAAGGTAATAAGAAACCATCCAAGACATAAGCATGCGTGGACACTGTCCTCTAGACAATCCCTGTAAAATGACCTAGCTCCTTGGAACCCAAGTTCAGGGCACCTTGAAATGTCTGCTAAGAAACTAAGTTTTGTTCCTTTAGTGTTGGATTTAAGCAGTGGGTATTAGCACATTTCTAATCCTAATTAGGAGTAGAATAAATGTCTGTGGGATTTTACTTAGTTTTGAGGGTGGCTTAATGGACCCTTGCTTCCTTCCCAGTTTACAGGAAAGGTAAATGGGGACACCAGTCAGCCAGAGGCATCAGATCTCTAGATACGAAGCATGAATTCATTGACGTTCTTGGTCATCTGAAGATGAAATCATTCCCTGATAAGGGCAACTCTAAATATAGTGCATAATTTGGTATTTTATCAAGTGGAAATCACTAATATGAAAGACATGAGATGATGCATAGAATGCTTGTGATTTATGGTCTTATAAGGGTGCTGCCAGAGCCTTCGGATTTGAGGGTGAAGGCGATGGCACCAGGGCTCTAGGTCACCTGGGGCTGTCTGACCTGGATGTTGGCTCAACTTGTGACCAGGGCAAAATATTGTTGCAGGCATGCAAACTGCCAGGGCTCACACAGTCCCTTAGCAGGCCCCCGCGCCGACCACTCAAGCCGGGAGATGCCGTCCCTGTGCACTTTGGCACTTTGTTTAGACTTCCATCTTAGCATTTGCCACCAAATTGATCACAGGAGCTCTCTATTTCAAATCTCCTTGATTACATCTCAGGACATAGTATCGCTTCCCAATCTGAGTTTTTCCAGTAGTAAAAGAAATTATGCACTAAGTTACTAAGCTTTGAGATTGTGAGGATAATAGCCAAAGGCAGCCCACCACTTCCATGATAAATGTCTTAGGAGACATGGTTTGCTTTAAAACTTTATGTGAGTTTTTTAATAGATTCTTTTTTCTAAGAAAAAATTGCCTTAAATAATATTTTAGTAATAAGTAAAATTATGCTATAGTAAGATGTCACATTTATGTGAGGTTTCTTGTACCAGAGGATGGTAAAAGGCATGGTCCATTTAGAGGGGCTCAAGCCCAAATATCTTTGCATGATGTACAAAACTTTGTACACGCCTCCAGTCTCCCTGGCCAGTCCTCTCTTCTGCTGTCCCCTGAGCTCCAGCCATTGACACTCTGATCCTTTTCTGAATGCTAAGTTCTTTTACTCCTCTAAATCTCTGCACACATTCCTCCCCCAGCCTGGATTGTCTTTCCTTTTCTTATCTAATTAGTAACCTGATATTTGTTTTTTTTTAATTTACTCTTTTATTTCTTTGGCCAGTTTTATTACAGTATCACTCCTTTTTTTAACCATTGGCACATTTTATTTATTTAGTTTCATGGTACTGGAGATTGAACTCAGGGCCCCATGCCTGCTAGGTAAGTGCTCAACCACTGAGCTACATCCCCCGCCCTGTTTTTTAAGACACATTTGTGCTTTACCTTCTGGATGAAGCCCTTCCTCATCCCTCCTTTGTGAGTTCTCTCTATTCCTCTCCATTGCCATATTACAACTTGTATTTGCCTCTTTCTCTTTTCTCTCACCATACTGAACTGCTTGAGGACCAGACAATATCTCATTCATCTTTGTACCCTTCAGCACACAGGAAGATGCCTGGCATATATTGGATGATCAATAAACAGATGAATGAATGGCATACATTTCTTTTATGCATATATTCTCACATAGGTGTTTTGTATCTTCCCCTTTATTCCAGTATTGTTTTTCCAATTTTTATTTTCTTGAGTCAACTTCTCACAACTCTACCAAGCTATGAATTATCTATATGGAAAGTTTTCCTTATAATGATTATGTAATGATTCAACATTGCACATGTATAAACAGCCCAAGTTGCTAAGAAATACAATCTCCTTAAGAGCTGTTTTCTGTAGCTGATTTGATCTATATCCTCCAAGACCATGCTTCCATTTACTTAAATTGAGAGATTATCCTAGACAGATGGCCTTTACCAATATCAGGAAACAAGCTAGTATAAACAACATCTAATTGCAAAGACAATTTTTGCTCTTTTATTGGATTTTATTTTATATTCTTTTGTTATCCATTTTTCATAATTCTAGTGGAAAATCATATGGCTCAACAGGTGTTAACCATTATTTTATGTGCCCAAGAGATTTAAGGTAAAGAAGAAAACATATTATAATTCCCATTTTGAGAAAACTATTCATTTTTTTCTATTTACATAGCGCGATATTATACCCCAGACTCAAATTGAACTGCCTTACTCAGCTGCTTAAATATTTCCTTGGATTTCTGTCACAGTGATAGTCAAACTCATAAACAAAGCCTCAATGTCTTTCCACCCAGGCCTGGTCATATTCCTACACGTTAATCCCCTGACCCCAGGCACACACATGCCATTATCACCACTCATACCAAACCACTTGCACCCCCAACACATTTTCTGGAGTGGCACACACTTTTCATGTCTACCTTTATATTGTTCACTCTACCTAGTATCACTCACACACAAACACACACACTTGCACTCACTAGTATCCTTGTTCCAACTTAAAGCCTAATTCTAGTCTTACCTTCAGGGGAACCTCTTCCTGGAAACCTTGTCTTTCTTTTGACATTGTCAGTGTGACCTAGAAATAAGTGTGCTGGGCTTGATGGCACACACTTGTAACCCCAGCATTTGGGAGACTGAGACAGGAGGATGGCATCACAGGTTCCCCGTCAGCCTCAGCAACTTAGCGAGGCCCTCCACAACTTAGTGAGGCTTTGTTTCAAAAAAAATAAAATAGGCCTGAGGGTGTGTATAGCTCAGAGGTAAAATGCCCTAAGATTCAATCCCCAGAGAAAGAAAGAAAGAAAGAAAGAAAGAAAGAAAGAAAATAATAAATAATGAAATTGGTTATTACTGTCTGTGGAATGAGATAAATCAACCATTGGAAATACGTGCTTAAAAATATGCTTATTTGAATTATTTCTTTTGGCTACTTTGGGGGTTGATGAGGTACCAGGTCAGCAATTTTCTCTCTAAAGGTTTAGGAAAAATTTTCTTTGTACTGTACTTACAATAGTTCTGTCAATTTGTGGTTGTTCTTAAAAAATGAAAATACTTTGTAACTTTCTTTGTGTTAAAGTTTTCTTTTACCTGCCCTGACCTCAAATAGAAAACTTAGGACCCCTGAACATTTAAATTGCTAAACCAAAACTGTCTATCACATCGGAGCAGAGAATTCATGAAGCCTCCCATGAGTTTCACCAGAGGCAGAGGAATTGCATCTCTTTTTGGGTAAAGCTTAACACAGTAGAAGAATAAAGAAATAATAAAGCTGAAATTTGATTACCATTCATGCTTTTTTTTCAGCATACCAGTTGTGAAACCATGCATTCCTTCATTTAATATACATTTAGGTAGATGTTCTGGGCCAGAAAGTGTGCGAGTTACTGAAGTTTAGAAAGATGAATAATAACCTTGAGTAGGTAATAGCACAACAGCTGAAGACCTACACATAAAAAGCAGTAACACAGAGGTTTTTGTTATTATAGAAATGTGGGAGGAAATATTGTTGTTGGAAGCCACAGGAGAGAATAATTAACTCTAAATTGGTAATCAAAGGTTTGGACAGAGATGACATTTTGATCTGGGTCCTATAGTTTGAAAGTTAGTCTGTGAGCAAACCAGGACCATGGTAGAGAGAATGTCAGTGGTTGAAGGGATGCCAAGCAACTTGTGGCTTCTTGAAGAATCCTGTCATATCTGTGCTTTCCCCGAGGACTCAGCAGCCTGGGAAAGAAGGGTGCTGGTGTGTGCTGGACAAGGAGCTTATTCTTCCTGACTTCATGCTGGATTTCTGGGATTGTGGCTGAGGTCTTGGCTAATTGCCATGTACCCTACCAAATCACTACTGGAATGGAAGTTCAGATTATTTCCCAGAAATTATCAAACACTTTCTTAAAATTTTATTATAGGACATCATAAAAGAAGAGTTATATTCTCTAAACTGAGAATTCATTTTTTAAAATCTATTTACTGAGCCGAGTGTGGTGGCACACACCTGTAATTCCAGTACTTGGGAGACTGAGACAGGAGGATCACAGGTTCACAGCCAGCTTCAGCAACTTCATGAGACCCTGTTTCAAAATGAAAAGTAAAATAGGGCTGGGGGTGTATCTCAAAGGTAAAATGCCCCTAGGTTCAATCCCTAGTCTCCCTGACACACACAGAAATCTATTTACTCATGTTGTTTAATTAAATATCACCCCAGACAACAAATTTAGCTTTTTATTTTCAGCTGCAATCCCAGAAATCCAGTGTGAAGTCAGGAAGAATAAGCCCCTTGCCCAGTACACAGCAGCTCCCATCTTTCCCAGGCTGCTGAGTCCTCAGGGAGAGCACAGGCACCACAGGGCTTCGTCACTCACATGCTTCTCTAACAGGAAGAATAAAATATCTTGGAAAAATGTGCATGGAATCAGGGGTGGGGTATCTTGCAAATGAAATCCTCTCCTCAATTTCTCCACCTCTCCCCCATTCCATTATAAATTAGCTTCAAGTCACACTGAACTTTCCTCTGTTCTTCAACCACCCAAAACCCTTTCAAGAAGCCACAAGTTGCTTGGCATCCCTTCAACCACCGACATTCTCTGTACCATGGTCCTGGCTTGCTCACAGACTAACTTTCAAACTATAGGACCCAGATCAAAATGTCATCTCTGTCCAAACTTTTCTTGATTACCAATTTAGAATCGATTATTCCCTTCTTTGGCTTCCAACTGCAATATCCCACCCTACACACACACATATTTCTATAATAACACAAAACTCTGGATTGCATATTTGCGTGCAGTACATGTTGGAAAAAAACTATAGTAAACATATTTACATTAATCAGTGTACTAAACACTGATTAATGTTTCACATTATTATTATAGGCTTAATTTGGGGTGTTCTGCTTTTGAGATGACGTGCTGCCTTTGGCTTGGAGTAACATGAAGTTCTGTAAATATATCTAATGGTTGGCACGTCCAGCACAACTGAAACATGATTTTCACATTTGCAAGAGACTGAGAAAAGGTTGAGGATACTAGAGTGAGAACTTTTCAGCTTTGGAGCAGCTGCTATCTGAAGCCTAAGAAGCATCTTCATTTGACACAGTGGGTGTTAGGCTAGAAGTGGCTGCAGCCCTAGAATAAGGCACGCTTCAGAAGCTTGGTTTTGCAGATATGGGCATAAGACTAAGTGTTAAAATAAGCCACTTATTTCCCTTTCCTTTTTGCTGTGTATTTCATTCTTCTTTTGAATGAGACTATACACTAGGAAATTCTTAACTGGTAATAATAGCTGTACTCCAATAGGCAAAAAAGTGTGGGTGGTGGCTGGGTGGCATCTGAGCTTGACCTTCCTTATGGATCCTTTGTTTACTGAGCATCTCAGGAATCTCAGTTGGGGAGAAGGGGCCATTATATTTAAGGGTGTGGGTCTATTGAGGCTTCTGCCCAAGATATAACAGACCCTGTAGGGTGAAGTTAAGGCTTATGAAGTTTCTAGATTTTAAAAATATATTTTTCCTCTCTTTCCCAGTTTGTCTCCTTTCTACCTAATATTTTATTTCTCCTATCCTAACTTATCTCCCTCCCCTGAGACTTTGATCCCTTAATCTTAAGGGTTAATGAAGGGTGGAAGTCCATCTTCTATAGCTTCTTGAATGCAGACAATGGGTGAAAGTCCTGCCTACCCAGGGATCTGAAGTCTCATCCTAGCTAGGCATGGTGGTGCATGCTTGTAATCCCAGTACTTGGGAGGCCGAGACAAGAGGATTGCAGGTTTGTGGGCTGCCTCAGCTACTTAGTGAGGCCCTCCGCAACTTAGTGAGACCTTGTTTCAAAATAAAGAATAAAAAATAGGGCTAGGAATGTAGCTCAGAGGTAGAATACCCCTGAGTTCCATCCCAGGTACCACACACAAAAAATGTCTCATCTTGACTGGTCTAGAGGAGACATAGGAAGGTTAGGGTTTGTTGGCTGTGGAATCATTGTCCTTTGATATTCTGAAAAAGAAGGAATAAACGTGCAAGATATTAGCCCCTGCCAATAGTAAATTGAACAACAGAGGAGTGTTCTGATACAAAGTATGCTAGCCAATAAAATGAGAATCTTACTTCACCAAGATATTCCAGAGAACCAAGAGGTTAGTAAGTCACTGAAACTCAAGGCAGAAACAGACATATTATTATTTTGGGAGCGAAGGTCTTATAGAAGATACATTTTTAGAATTATCAGGGCTATAATCACAACACTCTGTTTTGACAATTGCACAGGTTCCTCCTTGTGCTGCAGTTACTATGTCCAGGGCCATTCAATTTTGTAGATGGCCTTTCTCATCATTTTCATTTTATCATTTATTAGTGAATGCTCTCAACTGTATCATTTAAAGCCTTTCACATATATTTACTAAAGGACTCTACATGCTATATTATATCTTCAAGCCCAATTTGGAGAACAAAGATAGAAAACAGATGATCATACCAGTGAAAGACAGAGCTTGTCCACTGGTGTTGTAGGTTTGGCAAATTAGCTGGATGTTTTATAGTTTTAGTCCAATGTCCTTGTACTCAGGGATATCCCAATGTACACCTTCCTATCTGCCTGGAGGTAACCATGGCCAGAGGTTGGTACCACATAGCCATTGGGTGCCATTTGGTCCTGACCATCTTATTCTTGTCTTTAACTTCCAATTAGTGGCAAACCAATCAGTGTCTTTTAATGTAATCATAGAGTTGCAGTTGTCTATAGGAACAGATCCCAGTTTATGAGTGGAATTATCCAAATAATCAAGAGAGTGATTTTGTTGTTCCCAAAAGAGAGCTGCCTTTTGGCTGAGCTGTCCTATAGTGGGTGTCATCTAAACACATTCATCCCATATTGGACAGTATCCCTTTAAATATTTTTCACTATCCTATTTTACTTTTTATGCCTCTGCGATTTGGGATAGATTATATTTAGTAAAATTCCACATGTGAACATTAGTCTCATTTAGACAGAAATTTTTTCCATGTCCCCTTTGATATAAAGGGATTTATTTTATTAGTCATCTTTGCTTTGAGTGCCCAAGTAGCCAAATAATAATAGTACTTCAGTCACCTGGGTAGTATCTGCAACACTTTACCTCTGCTCTTTTAGGGTCGGTCCGTTGGGCCCTAAGTTTTAGGAGTATTAAATTGACAAAGAGATTAACAAAAGAAAAATAATTTTAATATAAGTTTTATGAGACACAGAAGCCCCATAAGCAAATAAAGACCCAAAGAAGTGGCAAAACCTAGATGCTTTTATATTATGTTGAACAAAGAGTGGCAAAATAATTGAATTACGTGGGGAAGCTAAATGAGAAGTATTTTAACACGGTTCCTTTGTACCAAATTCTCTTGACTATGACTCCCCATCAAAAAATATTTCTTTCTTTTTGGTATAGGGCAGGCATCTTTTACATGGGAGTTTTATCTCCTGTTTTCAGAAAGAAATGGAGAGGTTAGAGTGTCCTGCTTGCATCTGTTGTTTTCTAAGTGCCTTTAACTCAAAACATACAAAGTGGTATATTTGGGGTGCACATTCTGCCACCCTTCACCTGTAAATACATTATTTATGTCAGTGGCCTCAAAACTTTACAGAATCTTGGCATCATCTGTAAAGTGGCTTCATAGCACCTCTGTGTTTGAGTTTCACTCCAGATTTACTGAATCCAAATCTGCCATCAAGGAACCCAGGCCCTTAAAAAGCCAGCACAAGGTGGGCATGGTGGTGCATTCCTGTGATCACAGTACTTGGGAGGCTGAGACAGAAGGTTCTCAGGTTCAAGGCCAGCCTCAGCAACTTGGAGAGGCCCTCAGCAACTTAGCCAGACCCTGTTTCAAAATAAAAAGTAAAAAGGGCAGGGGTGTAGCTCAGAAAAGATAGAAAACCCTGGGTTTAATCCCTAGTAACACACACACACACACACACACACACACACACACACACACACAAAGGCCAGCCAATAATGCCTCAAGTTTTATGCACCTATTGCTGTGCCATTGGGGTGAAGAATTAAGTCAGACACAATCCCTGCCCACAGACTTAAGAGGAAGTCCATAAGTAGGCAAATAAACTATAGCACAGTGGAATGCTGTGACAAGAGAAGTATATAAAATGTGCAAAGAAAGCAAATTGCTACATTTTAATAAATGCTCTGTTTTGACATCCATGATCTTAGAACTGGAAGATTCTGGAAGGACTGAATGGATAAATGGGCTGCTTCGCATTTTGGCTTTTGGTTTTGTTCAACCAGTAT
The DNA here is from genome assembly GCA_004027185.1 of Glis glis. Lineage (NCBI taxonomy): Eukaryota > Metazoa > Chordata > Mammalia > Rodentia > Gliridae > Glis > Glis glis. Next base: position 23,304 of record PVJS01018365.1, on the reverse strand, counting down.
GGTACCCTAGCAGGAGATAGAGAGGAAGGTTGGGGTTTTCTTCTCCTGGATCCCCTCATAGGCAGAATGACCAAAGGCTACAGCTCCTGGAAGCTCAGAAATTTCCAGATGGCAGGCCTAGAAGTGGTGGGGGCTTTCCATATGCGAGACACTGAACTATACACCCAGCCCATACCTATGTACTTAGTTCCTTAACTAAGCTCTCCTAAAATTATCTGGCTCTTCTAGAATGTGCATGTGTCAACCATTTCCTGATTCATACCTGAAATAGTAGCTTGAAAGAAAATTCTGGAATCAATAATGGAGGGCTCTTATTGTGGTGTATTGGAGCACCACATCACCAATGTTCTTGGTGACACAGAAGCTGATGTGCAGAAAAATTTGGAGATTCATGAATTTGAGTTGACAATGGATTCAAACGAACTGTCTCTGAATGTCACAAATTTCTGGAAATAAACCAATATGTTTCACTGACATATTTCTCTTTGTGAAAGTACAATGATGATAAGTCATTTAGAAAAATCTTTGCCTTAATAAGTCCACCTATTTCAATAAGTATAAAATTGAAATCTTGGATAATAGAAAATGACTTGATTATAATTTAATTGGCAGCTTATTTTGTAATAGAATTTAAATTAATGGTAAATCGCATAGTCACTTGCATCTTAGAGTCAATGAAATATTATAATGGCTTTTGGTTTGAATTCTACCTAGCCTGATATTAGAATTGTGTTCTCTGCTTTCTTTCTTGCTCTGTCTTGCATAACTTAGCTATCCTTTCATTTTCTACATTTCTGAATTACTTTGAGATGTGGCTCCTATGTAGCATAAAGTTTGCTTTATAAGCCACATTTGTTTGTCATATAAATGTGTATATATATGTATACACATATTTAATGATTATCACAAATCCTTTGTCTTAGTTTCCTTTGTCATTTCTTGGTTGATTGAAATTCATTCTCTAGTAGTTGTCTTTTAAAAAGCTCAAGAGAACAAAATTTCCTACATTACTGCATGTTTAAGATGTTCTACTAACATTTTCACACTAAAGGACAGTTAGGCTTACATTTCCTTCTTTTTGATATTTTGCAGTGTTGTTTTGCTGTCTTTTAGTTGAATTTTGCCAGTGGTAGAAGCCAATCTTCTACCATTTTACATGTAACTTTTTTTAATTCAAAACATAAAAATTTTACTAGCATACATTTTTGTGTTGACAATTCTAGTTCAAATTTCCCTACCATATAATATGCCTTTTGACATGTTGCTTGCTTTTTATTTTAGGAACATTTTCTTGAATTAAAATTTATATAATTATATTCTCCTATTGTTCTGGTTCTGTTTGTTGTTGTTGTTAGTTGGTTGGTTGGTTTTGTTTAGGATTTCAGTTCGTCTTTGTTTTTTCCCCCTCCAGTATTGGAGAAGAAACCAGGGTCCTCCTCATACATGCTAGGCAATCGATCTTTTTTTTTTTCCCCTTCAGGCAAGATGGACTGTGGACAAGAGTCCTCCATCTTCTCCAGCATTTCAATTAAAGTCACCTTCCTTGCCTCAACACCTTGTCTCTTGACTTAATTGGCCTATCATGAAGCAAGCAGCCAGACTTATGTCCGGTAACTCTACCACTGAGCCACATCCCAGACCAGGGTTTCAATTCTTTATGTATCAGAACTCACTTGTCTGGTTTCTTTGTCTTTTTTCCCTGATGCTTTTAGTTCTTTCTTTGTTCCCACATCATTGAATTCACTTTTCTCATCTGGCATCTATGTCTACTAGTGTATGATCTTCAATTTCAATTATTTCCTAGTGCTCCTTTCAATTTCATTTTCTATTCCTTTTCTTTAAATAATTTTGAGTTCTGTAGGCTCATGCTTAATCTACTATTGTTTAATTGTTATTTTCTTGGGTTCTCAAATTTCTCATCTGTGGTCCTCCTGCACAGAGGTTATCGACTAAGATTTTTTAAATCATGGAGAAATGTTCAGTCACTCTTTTGATCTGGCAACATTTTCCCCCAATGAGTGTTATTCCTCTATTGGTAAATTTTGATGCTTTCTTTCAACATTTTTCATACAGTTTCTTATGATCTCCTAGTTCCTGGATGTTGGATCCCTTCCCAATAACTGAATGAGTTAAATTTTATAGAAATCTCCTATGTAAGGGAGGGCTCAAGGGAAACTTCTGGAGGTTTAATATAAAATATTCTGACTTTTGCTGCTAGCATAGAAACAGACAACTTCCTGCAAGTATGACCAATTATTGCGGTCTCTTTCTTTCTTCCCCATTCTTTCCTTCTTTCCTTCCTTCCTTCCTCTCATTTCCTTCACCTCTTTGAAACAAACCAGGTTCAAGAAGGCTTCTGCCTCCAACCCTGTTTCTCTCCACATTGTTATAAATAAGGAATGTAGTTATACATTTCAGCCGAGCCTATCATTTTCAGGAAATACACATTTCCTGACATTTCCTGAGATCTGCTGCAACTTAGCTCACCTGTCATTCTTCATGACTCTACTCTTCAATTTTGCTTGCCTGCTTCTGCCAGATCTCAGCTGTTTGGGGCATTCTGCTTTTTGCTCAAAATGAAGAATTTTCTTTTATGATTTCCAGAAGGGCTACAAATCAGAAATTTGAGAATAGGAAAAATGGTAACCCAGGTAGCAATGAGCATATGAGAAATACACTTAGAAATGTTTTAATTTGATTCATTGGAGATATTTTCATGAGACTCAGCTTTGATTAATGTCATATATAGCTATAGGACAATATTTGAGATCTCATCCTCAAAAAATGCAATATTCCTAGCATGATGAAAATATTAGAGGAGCACCCAGTTTAATTAAGTGTCAAATCATAGTGTGGAAAGTGACAGCATTCTTGCCCAAAAAGCAGACGCACAAACAGCATAGTCCATAGAAATTTCTCATTTCATTTGCTACCTAGTGGCTAGAATTTATTGTTTATCCTTGCCCAACAAGCAGACACACAAACAGCATAATCCATATAAATTTCCCATTTCATTTGCTACCTAGTGACTAGAATCTATTTTTCATTAAATAATGTTTTGGGGCCCTCTCCACAAATTTCTCCAGTCTGCTGTTGCTGAAGGGCCTGGCTCCATTCTCTGAGGGCCAACTCTCCATTGTGGCTGCCTACCTCTAAATTAAATACCTCTACATTTTCAGGAAAAGACCTTTGCTACACAAAAAGATCCCCTCCTCTTTTCATGGGCTACACTCCCAACATATACATATACACATCAAAGAAAATATCCATAAAGTGATAGATGAAGCATATGGTAAATTTTAGAAATGACATGGCTTAATTTTCTCTTCAAGCACGCTACTGTGTAGAAAAAGAAGCATTTGTTCCAATATTAAGTTGGGGTGGCATCTAAGAAATAAGAAAGGAAACTCAGGCTTCATAAAAGCAATGGTGGTTTCTCTCCCCAACGGGGCTCTGGATACATTGCTGTATTCTCAAACACGCTGTCCTTCAAAGCAGGAGACGGAGGGTTTTTCTGGCCTTCAACCTGTGGATTAGCCATTTCCTTAGGATGCATTCTGTTGATCCCATAAAAAATTTCTGCAAATGGGTGACAGAACAATGTTTTTTTTTTTCCCCTTACTTTTGGTATGCATTCTTTTCAGATTGAAAATTTGGGGGCTGGGGATATAGCTCAGTGGTAGAGCGATTGTGTAGCATGTGTGAGGTCTTGAGTTCAATCCCCAGCATAGCCCCCCTCAAAAAAAAAGTTTCTTAAGATTGAAAATTTTCAAGATTATGAACACATTATGTAGTTGATATCGGACACCAATATTTAGGTGAAGAGAAGTAAATGGTACTTTCTCTGTGAAAAAGAAGGAACAAAATAAAACAAAGGACTATTTCTTCATTTCTCTTTGTAACAAAAAAGGAATTTTTCAGTGTCAAAATGAATGTATGCAATGAATATCTGAATGTTATGCAATTCCTTGAAGCATTGTTTAAAAATCTTCAGAAGTAGCCACTGTTCTGTGCCTTCATTGAATTCTGAAAGAAAACCATACTTCCAAGAACGGTTATTGACTCTCTTATAAATATCTTTAATTAAAAAGGGGGCAGCCTGGTGTGGTGGCAAATGCCTGTAATTCCAGGTACCAGAAAGGCTAAGGCAGGAGAATCACAAGTTTGAGGCTAGTCTGGGCAATTTATTGAGATCCTGTCTCAAAATAAAAAATAAGAAGGGTTGGGGATGTAGCTCAGTGGTAGACTGCCTCTGGGTTCAATCTCCAGTACCCCGCTCCCCAAAAAAGGCAAACTTTCTCTTCTCACTCATAGAAAAGTTTAGATTTGGGGCCTTTTCTATTTATTTCATTTCTACTGCCTGAGGTAGCCAGAATGATTAGATGATATGTATCTCAGATTTAATGAAATCCACAAAAGCCTTCTCTCTTCAATATTCTGACTATATGTGAGATAAAGACTGCTGTGTTTCTCATGAGAAAAAACAATATTCTCCAAAGACTCTGGTGTAATCACTCTAGTAACTTTAAAATCAGATTTATTCTAAAGAATTTTACCTAGTAGAAGTAAAAGTTTTGAATGATTTCATATTGATATATATATATATGAATTTTTAGTGGTAGACTAAGATAATTTTAGAAATAGATCCAGTTACTTTTTAGAAAATACTCAAACTTTTTGCATCAATAAAATAATTTTATAAAGCTTTAGCTTCTTAAAAAATCTAAATGTCCAGTACAGTTCTAAGGAAAGTAAAAATAGAACTTTTGATTATGAGATATAAGGAGTGCTAAGGTTTTGTAGTTTATGTTCTTCAAGAATCAACTTCTTTTCTTTTTTTTCTGTCGTTTTTTGGGGGGCAGTATAGAGGATGGAACCCAGGGGCACTCTACTACTGAGCTACATCCCCAGCCCTTTTTATTTTTTATTTTGAGACAGAGTCTTGCTAAGTTGCCCAGGCAGGCCTCAAACTTGCAATCCTCCTACCTCAGCTTCCCCAGTTACAGGTGTGTGTATGCCACCACACCTGGCTCATGAAGCAATTTCTAGCATTTTTAAAAGCCATTTTACAATTGAAACATGGTGCAATTGGATTTGCCGAGTCATGGCTCAATTTTCTGTAAATAAGGGCTTCAACTCTTCAGCTTTATTTTCCTGCCAGCCACTCATAGGCTTAGCCTCATGGATAGAATGGAAGAATAAAACAGGGAACAATGAGTCAATAATATGTGTTAAAATAACTAGACTTTGATATTGAACAGAAAAAGTCTTAAAAAGTATCTGTTTTTTTCAACTTTTACCAATATCATTTAGTAGAATAGAGACTCAATCTGTGGTTTTTCAGCATGTTTATGGAGGTACTTGAAAGTTCACTAACCATTACTCCATCTAAAAAATACTCGGAGAAGTAAATGCTATTGCAAAAGATACAGTAATATGTGTTGTTTCATTTTCAAAGTTAAAAGTTATTCAGCAAGCACATTGTGTACAGATAGTAGAGTTGATTCCGTTAATTTTTGGTTTCAAGGAATCACAGCATGCCTAAGTAACCTCAAGAATAGCAAGGTTTACCATAAATATAAACACGAATTGGGACCGAAGGGCCATCAGAAATTAGGCAACTACCTCCTCTGTCTCCTCCTCTATCAAGAGCTGCATAATCCCCTGTGAGGTGTCTCTGCTCCTCTGTTATAATTGCGGTCTCTGTTTTCTCCCAGATGGATTCCTCTCCACTGTGGTTAGCAGTGGCCTCAAATGGCCACCTGTGTTCCACTTCATCACGACCATATTATCATTCACTCAATTTATTGAGAGAGGAATGTGATTTACCTAGCTTACCTCTTTATTCTGGCTTCAAATCCCTAGAAAACCTGTGGATTTTCTGCCCTTGGCAGAATATAGATGGTTGCAAATTCCTTTCTACTCCCCTTAAAAGATGAACTCTAATTTCCCTCCTCTTAAAACTGGCCTTGCCTTAGTGACTTGTTTGATACATAGGATACAGAAGAAGGAACTAGGAATAAGAACTCCCAAGGGTAGCTCAGGAAGACTTGCAGCTTCTTCTTGGGTTTTTGTTAAAGCAAATCTTCTTGGAGTCACCACATTAACCACCTTGCTAGAAAGACCATATGAAAAGACTCCTTGACTACATAGAGAAGGAGAAGGGTGCAGCTGAATCTTGCCTTCCAATGCCCCCACCAAGGTCCCATCCACATGAGTGAGCTATCTTGGACCCTCCAGAGCAGCCATCAGCCATATACCACAAACTATCCCTAGTCAATGCCATGTGCAGCAAAATCACCCACATAAGCACTGTCAAAAATCCAGGACTACAGGATTTTGATAATTAATTAAATGGTTGTCCTAAGCTGCTAAGCTTTATGGTAGTTTTTCTTTTAAATGTAGCAATAGATAACTGAAACCCCTCTGCTCCCATCAGCTCTGACCCAAAGGGACATGAGCAGAGCAACCTGTGAGCCCAAACAAGGACAGAGGTTGGACATTTACCCTAGGAAAGACTGCTTGTCATCAGGAATCATAAATTAAATCCCTGGTTTAATTGCTTGCTGTTCTTAATTTCCCTTGAGGATAGAACAAGGAGGAATGGGATTGAGTTACAGCCAGACCCTGGTGGGATTTAGATTGCAAACACAAAGGTATATCTAGATGTTAGATAAGACTACTGACGTCACTAGCCAGATTGCAGCTTGCAACTTAATCACATTAAAAAACAAATAATTATATTCCAACAAGATTCATACTTGGTGAAGTAAGGATAATTACCTAAAAGCCAAGGACTATCTTTGTCGATCTCATATTTTAATGATCATCTGAAACAGGGAAATTAATAAATTTCAATGATGCCTCAATTCATTTTGAACCTTGGCCTAAATGTGTCTTGTAGATATTTACTTGACAGTGAAATATATGTATGTGAAATCAGTTATGTGTAGATATTTTTGAAGAAAAAGCCTAAAACTTAGAAACCAATTACATAGTCATTATTAATTAAATAGAGCTAATACATTTCTCATAAGTGCAATTACATAAAAACAACCATTGTCTCTAATATTTTAAGTTTCAGCCTTCAACCTACATATTTCTCTAGAAACTACCACAAGCACCTAGGTAGTGTGTTTATTCTCAGGTTTATTCTGACTTGCCTTAAAAAATTGACTCAGTTTATCTTATTGACATACAGCAAAATATTATAACATCAAGAAATTTCTGTGAATTGTTAAAATTAAAACAATGTGAGAATGAGAACCTTTGATCCATATTCAAGTGAACTAGACAGGACTACTATGTAAATTATTTTACTTGAAAAAATTTACACTAAAAGTCAATGCAACTAACAAGATCTCTTGTTAAATTTCCTACTTTAAAAAAACATTATGCTGGCCGGGCATGGTGGCGCATGCTTGTAATCCCAGTACTTGGGAGGCTGAGACCGGAGGATCCAGGTTTGCGGCCAGCCTCAGCTACTTAGTGAGGCCCTCCGCAACTTTGTGAGACCCGGTTTCAAAATAAAGTATAAAAAATAGGGCCAGGGGTATAGCTCGGAGGTAAAACGCCCCTGGGTTCAATCCCTGGTACCGCAAAAAAAAAAAAAAATTTTTTTTAAATATTATGCTTACAATTTTAAATGGTTTACTTTTATGGTGTCTTGGAATTTGATTCTGAGTTAGCCTTAGGAGGGAGAATTATTGAGACAAGATCACAAAATGAAATAGATCACAGTACTGACAACTTGGTGTGTTTGTGTGTGTGTGTGTGTGTGTGTGTGTGTGTGTGTGGTGCAGCCCTATCTTATTTTTTATTTGGAAACAGTCTCATCAAGTTACTGAGAGCCTCACTAGCCTCACTAAATTGCTGAGGCTGTCCTCAAACCTGCGCTTCTCCTATCTCATCTTCCCAAGTACTGGGATTACAGGTGTGCACCACCAAGCTCGACTCCTAATTCTTTTCAAATGAGGTTCTTTGTAATGCTCACTTAGCAAATGCTTGATGAGCATTGAAAAGCTAGACCCATCCTCATTCTGTCTTACATAAGGTGAGGAAGTTCCCAAAGCACTTTCTTTCCAAACCTCTTTATGTGACCTTGACTACAGATCATATTGCCTCCATTTGCATAGTCTAGTAGCTCTTCTATCATGGACACATCTTTTAGACCAGAAACGTGTTCAGTTCTTTCATTCTCCCACTTTCTACTACCTTTTAATTTTATTTATTCCTTCATTTATTATCTCTTTTCTTTTGCTTTGTTAATCAACATCTTGAGAACAATCAACTCAGACATGAAGGCCTAACCAAGATATAATTGCCTCTATAAATGCTTTCCTCACCACCATTCAGAATTGCTGCCTGACCTAGAAAATTACTCATTAGACTAATTGCTGAATGATTGTTTGGAGATTTAGTAAAACAAAATACTCTCCCTGACTTGCCCAATAGTCAGAAAATAATTTGCTATAATAAATTTCAAAGAAAGCAGTAATAGAAATACAAATGTCAGGAAGGAAAAATGAGCTCTGTTTAGGGTAATCGAGGAAGGCTTTATGTAGGAAAGTGAATTTAAATGGTGTCTTAAGGGTGAATAGGATTTTATTGATGGCAGAAAAGGTTAAGAAGCCAAAAAGACAAACCGTTTAAGAGCAAAGTCATCAAAATAAGACATACATGATTCACTGAGTACATTTATTTATCTATTTATATTTTTATGGTACTGGAGATTGAACCCAGGGACATTCTACCTCCAAGCTACACCTCCAATCCTATTTTATTTTTATTTTGAAACAGGGTCTTGCTAGGTTGATGAGAGAGTCTCACTACTTGTTGACGCTGTCCTCGAACCTATGATTCTCCTGTCTCAGCCTCTGAAGTACTAGGATTACAGGCTGCATTTTTCAGGTGTTGTATGATCTACAATGTCTTTAAAAATATGTCAGTATATACTATATATTTGTTTTAGTTTTAATTTACACTGTTTCTTTAATATTGTAATGCTTGCCTCAAATGATATTTACATGGATGAGGGACTACACAGAAACATGTAGAGTAGATATGACTGTTGTTATGGTTTGAATATGGAATGTCCCTCCAAAAAGCTCATGTATTGGCAATGCATGTTCAGAGGCAAAATAATTGAATCATGGTTACAACCTCATCAGTGGATAAATCCACTGATGGATTAATAATTTGAGTGGAATTACTGGATGGTAACTGTAAGAGATGACTGGAGGAGGTAGGTCACGGAGGCATGACCTTGGGGACTATATATATCCCTGGACTCCCCTCCCCCCTCCTCCCAGCTACTCTGAGTAGCTTTCCTCCACCACACCCTGTCACCATGATACTTCTGCCTTGGAGCTGGCCAACCATGAACTGAATCTCTGAAACCATTAGCCAAATATTTCCTCCTCTAAATTGTTCTTGTCAAGCCAGGTGTAATAGTACATACCTGTAATCCCAGTACTTGGGGGGCTGAGACAGGAGGATCACAGGTTCAAGACCATCCTCAGCAACTTAGTGAGACCTTTAGCAACTTAATAAGACCCTATTTCAAAATAAAAAATAAAAAGGGCCAGGGGTGCAGCTCAGAGGTAAAATGTCCCTGTGTTCAATTTCTATAGCAAATCTAAAAAAAAAAAAATCAAAGTAAATCATTCTTGTTAGGTATTCTGGTCACAGTAATTAAAAAGCTAGCTAAAACAACTTTTGTACTAATAAATGTTTTGGCTAATAAACGTTTGTATAAATGGCAGAAGTCTACTTATTCTTATTATAACATACTACATGGTAGCAAGGTTATAAAGAAGAAACACATATCTACCTTTAAATACAAGAGGTTATCACTATTTACCAGAAAGAATCCAGCTATTGTTAGCAAGGAAATTCAAGTGAAAAGTATGCAGTAAAAGTTGTTAAGAAAATAAGTGGTCTAAGCCGGGTGTCGTGGTACACACCTGTAATCCCAGTACTTGGGAGGCTGAGAAAGAAGGATTGCAAATTCAAGGCAACACACAGTAACTTAGCAAGACCATGTTTCAAAATAAAGAATAAAAAGGGATAATAAGGGTATAGTTCAGAGGTAGAGCACCCCTGGGTTTAGTCCCCAACACTACTAAGTAAATTTAAAAAGAAAATAAATGGTCTGTTATTCAGGTTAGGTTTTCTGTAACTATTTAGGAAGATGGTAAATCCATTACTCTTTAGGCATATTTGATAAAAAAATAAAATTTTAGCAGATCCTCAAAATATTTCTAATTTAGAGTTCTGGATCAGCCTCTTAACTTTTATACATTCATTAATTCATCACATCTAACATTTATTGGCCCCTATCTCTGTACTAGTGATATGGAAAACTCGATTCTTGATCTGATGCCAATTCAAATACTAAAGGACAAGTCTTTGAGAAAAAGAAAAAAGAAATTTTATTGGTTTGCTAGCAAATGGGGAACTGGCATTCAGAAATAGAGGCCTTTTCCAATCCTAAGGGGGTAAAAGAGGGGTTATAAAGAAGAAATCTAAGACAAAGCTCCAGGCATATTTATCAGGAGACATAATTCATGTCCAAATGGTGTCCTCTAGATAGTGTTCCTCAGACCCACTGGCACCAGCTTCTCATTCCTGCAGACAGTGAGCGTGAGCTGAAGGACAGGAGAAGAATATAAATCTAGTTCCCCCCACAGTTAGGGAAGGGAAGAAGGTGAGGAGGAAGAAAGAGAAGAAAAAGACAGTTTTAAAATAAGCCACCTGCTGGCTGAGCAGCAAGGTTCATCCTCAAAGCCTGCAATGGACCCCTGTTACACTACCCCTTAGTAGAGGTCAAAGGTAAAGTGAAGAATGTGATAGACCAGGTCCCTCCCTCATGGCCTCTACATTCTAGGACAGTGAAAGGAGTTAGCTTTTCAAGAACTCTAAGATTTCTAATTGTTTTCTTGGTTTTCCATGAGGTTGTTGGGAAACAAAACAAAGCTTGGTTTTGGTATATATTCTCTTTTTGCTTTAAAATTTTAATACAGGAGCAAACCACATTCCCCTAAACATTTTTCTGGGTTAAGAAATTTGATTATTCTTTTGCTGGGGACTGAACCCAGGGCCTCGTATATGCTAGGCAAGCACTCTACCAATGAGCTGCATTCCCAGCTCAAGAAATTTGGTTATTTTTATCAAATAGACATCTTTTTTAAAAAAATAAACTGTATATTTTCAACAAAAACCAATCAGTGTTTATGTTACCAATTGGCTGAGGGTTCTTTCATTCATTTTCAATAGAAATCACCAGGAGGAAAAATATAATTACTCAAAAGAACATTTATGAAGACTTCTGTTGAAGCAGAAGGGCAAGTAGTCCATGGACTGCTCTGATAGGTGTCTGGGAAAGGCTGTTTTTACAGAAAAGGGCAGGCTCGGGTATGTGTAGCGTCTTGTGGAGCTGACTGAAGACCTTCTGCTTAGTCATGGCAAGGGGAGAGGAGACTCCTTGCAGACCTGAGTGGGGAAAGTTAAGCAGCTGCAGAGGGGTGGAGACCTTTAGAAATGCTATTTTTCAACACAATTCTCCATATAGCTTTACTTCACTAGTATTCCAAATTTATTGTGAAAAAATAAATTAAAAACTAATATTGTTTCCTAATTCCTCTGTCGTACTTCATAGCTATATGATTATTCAAACTCATTTTTGCACCTGTGGTCATCAAGCACCACTGACTGAGTATTCGCTCTGCTGTACTTAACGGTGCTATGTACAAACAGGATATGGTTCTTGCCTGTGTAAGAAATTATACACACAATGACAAAGTGTGCTATTTATCCTTTGAACAATTCTAATTTTCCCAGTGGTCTTCTGGTTATCTTCTTCAGTACTGATGGCTAACTACTATTAACGTATTCCCTGAGAGCTAAAAGGCCTACTTGGAAAACAATATTAACAATAATGAGTGTTATATTTATATGTTTGCACATATGTGTGTGTGTGCATAAACTCTAGTTAAGAAACCCAATATGCCATTGGGAAAATGGAAAGAAACATTTGTGGAATACTCATACTTGAATACAAATGAGGGAATGGTTCCATCATAATTTTCTGGAATTATTAAGTGAAAGTATGTATACAAGACTCCAAAGTTTTCTCAACTTTTTTTCACATTATTTCAATTGTATCTTATATAACCAAGTGTCAACTTTGTATAGTAAATGTTTTCTAGGAGAATAGGAAAGTATAGACAAGTGTGAAGTATAGATGGTATGATAGTCAGTTCTTAAAGTGTAGTCTAACAACTGCTTGCAAGAGAATAGAAGTGCTTTTTTAAAAATTCAGATTCCTTTGTAATCCTAGTACTTGGGAGGAGGAGACCGGAGGATCCAGGTTTGCGGCCAGCCTCAGCTACTTAGTGAGGCCCTCCGCAACTTCGTGAGACCTGGTTTCAAAATAAAGAATAAAAAATAGGGCCGGGGGTGTAGCTCGGAGGTAGAACGCCCCTGGGTTCAATCCCCAGTACCGCAAAAAAATAAAATAAAATAAAATAAAAATTCAAATTCCTTAGCCAGGCATGGTGGTGCATGCCTGTAATCCCAGTACTTGGGAGACTGAAACAGGAGGATCGCAGGTCCAAGGCCAGCCTCAGCAACCTAACAAGGCCCTAAGCAACTTAGTGAAACCCTGTTTTAAAATTAAAAAAAAAAATGAAATAGGGCTGGGAGTGTAGTTCAGAAATAGAATGCCCCTGGTTCAATTCCCAGTACCAAAAAACACATACATACATATTTCAGATTCCTTGATCCTACCTAGGCCTACCAAATCAAAATTTTGAAAACAGGATCTTGTCATCTACATTACATAAGTTCACTAGCTGATTTTTGCAAATTAAATTTGGAGAACTACTGGGTTACATATTATTGTGAAAAAGGTGAAATTGGATAACAACTCAAGTACAATAACCTTTCATTCTCCTTTTCTCAATTTCAGAGGAAGGTGTTTTTCTTAGGTCTGTTTTACTGTCTAACCACCTTCTTCCCCCCACCAAAAACCCCAGTAATACAACCTGTTTGGATTTTCTACTTCAATCCCAAGTAATTTCATAGATGAAAATGGCTTTGAATCTAGTAGTAGAATGACTGTTACATAATTTTCTCTGATTATTTTCTTATGTGTTTATCTAGTTCCAGTTACATTCAGTCACATCTAAAGTCATCATAATAAAGCACATGGGATTCTCTGTCCTGAAATCAACTCTTTAAATTCATGTTCTGGATGGTCATGTGAGGTAGTGCAACTAATCCAAGGATGCTTACGAAACACTGAAGCAATTAGGTAAATAAGGGGAAAAAAGTGAATTTAGTGAAAAGGAAAATCAAACTCACTTGACATATGCAGATAAAACCATGGGGAAATTAATAAACTCTTTTATATATTTTAGAAAGTAATGTAAATTGGTACAAATTCATAAGCCATATTCAAATCACTAAGATGATTTGATAATTTTGAATGCTTTATTTTGTAATTAATGATCACTTGAGTTCAAGACAAAGTTAGTGTTGATGAAGAAATGCCAAGTTGAATTGATGGTACAATGCATAAGGACTGCCCACTTTGCAGGACAACTTGTTTTTAAGTGATTATAAACATTACAAGTACCCATTTACATGAAAACATAACACATATTTCATGTTACTCTCTACCCTTAACTATGCAACAAAAGAGATTCTTCCAGAACATAAATCTAGTTCTAATTGTTTGTTCTATGGTAATTTGGTCTGGGGGTAGGGTTGGTATGTAGCATAGTTAAAAGTGTGTGCATCTTCAGTCACTCCTCAATTATTAAATTACAAAGGACCAGCTTTTTGATAGATTTGGGGATGGCAAATCTGATTGTCAAGAAACTTGAAGCCGCCAGGCGTGGTGGCGCACGCTTGTAATCCCAGTACTTGGGAGACAGAGACCAGAAGATCTGGGTTCGCAGCCAGCCTCAGCTACTGAGTGAGGCCCTCCGCAACTTCATGAGACCCGGTTTCAAAATAAAGGATAAAAAATAGGGCCGGGGGTGTAGCTCGGAGGTAGAACGCCCCTGGGTTCAGTTCCCGGTACTGCAAAAAAAAAAAAAAAGAAAGAAACTTGAAGCCAAGTTTGATCATCAGTTACAAATTTATAACCTGCTTGGCCAGTATATTTCTTCCTTTGTTTGTTTGTTTGTTTGTTTCAGCATTAGAGATTGAACCCAGAATCACAGGCATGCTAGGCAAGCACTCTACCACTGAGCTACACACCCAGCCCCCCACCCTTTTTTGATACTGAGGATTGAACTCAGTGGCATTCTACCTCCAACCTACACCCCCAGCCCTTTTTTTTTAAATTATTTTTTAAACAGGGTGTTGCTAGGTTGCTGAGAGTCTCATTAAGTTGCTGAGGCTGGTCTCAAGTCCGTGATCCTCCTGTCTCAGCCTCCCAAGTACTGTGATTACAGGCATGGACCACCAGGTCCAGCTCCTTTTTTTTTAAACATTTTATTTTGAGACAGGGTCTTGCTAAGTTGCCCAGGTTGACCTCCAACTTGCAATCCTCCTACATCACCATCATAAATTTTTGGGATTACAGTCATGTACCACCACACCCAGCTCCCCCAAACTCCAGACACCTTGTAGTACTCCTTGGCAAAACTCCTACCATCTCACTAAATATAGAAAGAATGGAATAAAAAGTGACTTCATGGTTAACTATTCATGTGCTACCAGATACATGAAAGATGGTGTATTGGTCAGGGTTCACTAGACTAACAGAATTCACAGAATGAGTATATGGAAAAAGGGATTTATCAGATCAGCTTACAATGTAGTCCCAAGTTCCGACTGCACGTGGAGAGTCAGAGGAACCAGTAGCTGGTCGAGCGGTCTAAGAGCTCTTCAGAGAAACGATGGTGAAGTTTCAGTTCGAAGGGCTGGAGGCCGACGATCTCAGACGAGAGCAGAAGATCAAGAAGCTCTTCAGAGAAACGGCGAAGTTGGAGGCCGATGATCTCAGACTAGAGCAGACTCTTCAGAAAGTCATGCATTCCTCTACACGGCTTTCTCCTTCTTTTATCTAAGAGTTGCACCTATCAGAACCCTGCTGCCTACATTTAGGGCAGGACTTTCTGTTTAATCTGCTGTTACACACCCAAAGTCACATGATCTTGGGTGTGTCATGATCTGGTCAAATTGACAAATTAGATTAACTGTCACAGATGGCAATAAAATATGTTATGACAATCACTTGGTGCTTATGCCAGGTTCAGCATTGTGACAGTGGCTTTCCACAAAATTGAAAAACTCTGTCTTGCCATTCATTCCTTGCACTTTCCAGCTTCTGCTGGCTTTCCTTGGCTTGTGGCCCCATCATTTGAATCTTTGCCTCTTTGGTCACATTGTCTTTCTTCTTCTGTGCCAAATCTTCTTCTACCTTCCTTTGAAAGGGACACTTGGACAACATTAGATCTCACCTGGACAATCCAGGATAATCTCCCCATTTTATGATCCTTAACTTAATCACATCTTTTTATTGTCACATAAGGTAAAATGGAAGAGAATATAGATATATTTTGGGGCGGGGGTATTATTCATTTTACCACACCAGGACACAAAAGGGATTAGATTAGAACCTTGGCCTTCCTGTCAGTGTATCCCGATCAGGGCTTACCCCACTCCCTCATTCTCATATTTTGTATGGCTAAAATAAGGAGATGTTCAAAGTATGATTTCATGAGTCACATGGTTTATTACTATGAAAACTGATTTTTTTCTTTGCTTTTGGTTCCCACTACTTAAAGAGAGAGAGAATAACAGGAACAAATCTCAGGAATGCACTCAGTAGGCAAGGTACACTGGCCACATAGTGAGTTCCAATTTAGAATCCAATTACTAAAATGTAGTGGCTCAATTTGGGTGAAAGTCGACCTCTGTGGGAATCCAAGTCTAACTAAGTCAGAGGTGTAAGTTTTCTATGAGCAGTTCTCGGGAAAGACTGGGTTGACAAACCGTGGAGCTCCCTGAGGACAAGTGAGGTCCTTGCGCTCCAGCGGGCAGTTGCTGGCCAGGCTTTGGAGACTGGCTCAAAGGCTAACAGGGTGCAGCCTGTCACAGCCTGGGCTCTTGGTTTGGGGAAAGTGGCTGGCAGTATGCAGCCCTGCTGCGACCTGAGCTCTCAAAGTGTCTGTCAAAGTTTTAGGTTTATTTGCATCTTGAAGTCCAGTGGTTGAGGTCAGTTGCTCACACAGGGGATCTGAGAAGGTATGACATGGCTTTTTTATTTTTTTGGTACTGCATATTGAACCCAGGACTTCATGGATGCTGCATTAGCCAGCATTCTCACTTCTATAATTCAAAGACCTGTCCACAACTTAAGAGGAAGGAAGGTTTATTTGCTCATGGTTTTGGATTCAGTTCATGTGAAGCCGGGGACCATATGTCTCAGGGCATGGCGGAAGGAAGTAGAGAGAGGGAGAGCACATGCGCTGTGCTTTTCACATCATGGAGGCCTGAAACGAGAGAGAGAGAGAGAGAGAGAGAGAGAGAGAGAGAAGGAACCATATATAATCCCCGAAGCCTGCACCCCCCCAGGGGACCCATCTTCTCCAGCCACACCCTACTAGCCCAAGTCACCACCCAGAAAAATCCATTGCAATGGATTTATCCACTGCTGGGATTACAACCCTCATGACCCAATTACCATGACCTCATCAACTCCAAATACCAATTTTTTTTTTTTTTTGCGGTACCGGGGATTGAACCCGGGGCGTTCTACCTCCGCGCTACACCCCCAGCCCTATTTTTTATACTTTATTTTTGAAACCGGGTCTCATGAAGTTGCGGAGGGCCTCACTATGTAGAGAGAGAGAGAAAGAGAGAGACAGGGAGAGAGAGAGAAAGAGAGCTGAGGCTGGCTGCGAACCCGGATCCTCCGGTCTCCGCCTCCCAAAGTACTGGGATTACAAACGTGCGCCACCACGCCCGGCCCAAATACCAATTTATGAGCTCTTCAGGGACCATTCTATATCTAACTATAACACATGCTAACCACTGAGCTACATCCCCAGCTGACCTTGAACTTGCGATCCTCCTGCCTCAATCTTCCAAGTAGCTGGGATTACAGATATATGCTACCATACCCAGCACAACACTCCATTTTTGAGGGGAGAGAGAGCTCACTCCAAGTTCTTATTATAGCAAAACATACATCAAAATATATAAATGTCTGAAATGATTTCAAGACTACATAATACTTCATCACAATGAGACCTAGAGAGGAGGCCAGTGAAGCAGAAATAGGGATATAAACACTAGGTCCTCTCCAAATACTTTAGCTTCTCCAAACTCCAAATAAAGATGGAAGATTGAGCAACTACAAGAGGCAGAGGGGAGCTGATAGTCCTAGAGAGCATGTATATTTAATCAATTTAATATCTACTGTTGAATAACTAATGAATACATGCTGTGCATTTTTAAAGCTCTAGGTTGTGTATGTGAAACAATTTCTACTTTTGGGGTGTGAGATTTGAAATGCACAGGCACAAATGTCCTCATCTTTAATAAGATTAATGCAATACATTAAAAGGAAGACTCATCTCAACCAGTAACTGGAAGAAGAAAATAGCTTTTACCTGTTTTAGAGGATGGTGACTTCTGTAATTAGTTCATGGAAACATTAAAATATTTCCTTTCCATTATGATTTCATTTATCTAAAGAAACATACACTCCATTAGCAAACTTGTAATGTTAAATTGGGCTGTGAGTCAACATCCCTCAATAATTGGACTATCAATTTTACTGTACTTAGAACTTTGCCTTTTTACACTGATACCTGGCCATGTTATATTCTGGTTTCAAGTGATTCTGCAACAAAGATTAATCTCTGGGGGAGATATAAACACTTACCATTACTACAATCATTAATCGTTTAATTTTCCAGGCACTTCGTTAAGTAAATTACATGGTTCATTTTATTTAATTCTCACAGTGTCCCTATGACTAAGATTCTCTTATTATGAATCAACCAACCTCTTCCATTCTAAGCTAACCAAGCCTTAGAGATTCACTTGCCCAACATTATAAATAACTATGATCAAGTTTAAATCCACACTTTAGAACCCACAATACAGTATACAGTGATTGACACCTAATGTTTATATTTAAACTACATGAATTTAACCACATGTTCTCAGCATAGGAAAGCAGAAGAAAAAAATTTTTAATTTAAAACCCATCTTACTCAATGGGCTGCGCTGTACACTGACCCTGGGGGGGGGGTTCTGATTCTGTTCTAAGCAGCTACACCTGACTGTACTGAGTGTGGTTTCCATATTGCCTGTTTAAAGCAATATAATCCCTACAAATACTAGGACACTGTTTCGAAGCTTAAGGAAAACCTATTATGTTGTACTTATGTTATGGTTAGATATAGAATGGCCCCTTGAAGAGCTCATAAATTGGTGTTTGGAGCTGATGTAATTGAGGCATGAGAGTTGTAATCCCAGAAGTGGATAAATCCATTGTAATGGATTTACCTGGGTGGTATCTTGCAGACAGATTGATTGGGTGTGGCTGGAGGTGGGTCCCTGGGGGTGTGGCCTTGGCGATTATATAAAGAGTTCCTCCTTCCCCAGCTCCCTCTCTCATTTCCTGCCCCTGTGATGTAAAGGGCACAGCCCATGTGCTCTCCCTCGGCCTCCTGCCGCAGTGGTGCCCTGAGATCCACGCTCCCCAGCCTCACATGGACTGAGCCCAAAACCATAAGAAAATAAATCTTCTTTCCTCTAAGTTATGTGGTCAGATATTTAGATTATGGCTGCAAGAATGCTGACGGATACAATTTATTAGAAATAATGCTCTTTTGTACTTTTTAAGTGATTTAGAATTTTCCAGGGTAACTGAGACTCATGTGAACTTCTTACATTCCAACTCTAGAATCAATGATTTAGAAAATGGTAATTATCACCTGCTGTTCTCTAGACTCTGCCTACTTTTACCTATAAAAAGAGCAGGGAAGGGTTTAATCTTATGAAAAGTTGTTTCTGTTATATGCTCTAAAATGTGGGTTTAAACTTGATCATAGTTACTTATTTATAAATTTGGGCGAATGAATCTCTAAGGCTTGGTTAGATTTAGAATGGAAGAGGCTGATTGATTCATAATATGAGAATCTTAGTCATAGGGACATGGTGAAAATTAAATAAAATGAACCATGTAATTAACTTAATGAAGTGCCTGACAAATTAAATGATTAATGATCATAATACTGGTAAGTGTTTATATCCTCCCTCAGGAAATAGCCTTAAATCATTAAAATTTTACATTTCTGTAAGTTTTTAGGTACAATTAAGGTGAATGGGAAAAACATATTAAGGCTAGGCTTTTACTTTTGGTGTTGCTGATTATATCACAAAAATTATATAGCCCCAGCCACACATTGGAATACATGGGATTAAAACAAATGTCTCCCCAAAATATTATATTCAATAAACTTAGCTTAGGTTGAATCTTCTACCCCAAGCTAAAAGGCATTATGTTGTTTTGTTTGTTTGTTTGTTTGTTTGTTTCATGGCACTGGGGATTGAAACAGGGGCACTCTACCACTGAGCTACATCCCCAGCCCTTTTTATTTTTTTATTTTGAAACAAACTCAGTAAGTTGCCGATGCTGGCCTTGAACTTGTGATCCTCCTGCCTTAGCCTCATCAGTAGCTGGGATTATAGACATATACCACACCTGGCTTGCTTTTATCCTTATTAAAACATTTGTGTTTGTTTTAGAAATTTAGTTTGAGCTCTGAAAATCCAAAGGACTTTTTATTGTTTAGATATCTCCAGTAGTTTTGCCATTTACAAAAACTATCTTCAATTTTATAAGCTTCTTCAGTCTCAGCTAGATCATTATGCCTGAGTGGGGAAGCATATAAAAAAATTATTTATTTTGGATAAATAATTTGGATACAAGATAATTTGGATACATTTTGGATAAATAATTTGGATACATTTGGATACAATGTATCCTCCATCCATCGGTAGTCTGGCCAAAATTTGGCTCCAGCGAGGACTGGGTTTGCCAATCCTTAATCGAATATATCAATAATAAAAATCCTGTGACCCAGGAAGAAATAGATTATGCGCTCTGCTGGAGGAAGGAGCCTGTAGGCTTGTTCCCGGTGAAGGCAGAAATGAATGAGAATAAGAACAATTGAGACCCCCTTAACTGTTTACCTCCCTGCTGTAATTCAGGGAATCAGCAGACTGAACCACCTCAAGTCACTGAGGAGGGAGGGGGAGAAAGGAGGGAATCTGAGTCGACTGCAGTGACTTCAGACCCCCCTCCTCCATTATGTACCTCCCTTCCCAGACTGAGAAGAGAGGTTCAACAATGTAAACAGGATGTCCAAAGTTTCCATTTTCCTTCTAAAAAGGAAGAGCCGCAGGCTTTTTACCCACTTAGGGAAGTTCCTCTGGGTGGAGGGGCTATTGGGTTTGTAAATATCCCCCTAACTAGTTCAAAGGTTAGAGCTCTAAGAAAGGAACTCAACCCTCTTATAGAGGGTCCCCACGGGGTTGCAGACCAGCTAGATCAATTTCTAGGACCCCAAATTTACACGTGAACTGAATTAATGTCCATTCTGAGCATCCTCTTTACCAGGGAAGAGAGAGCAGCCATTAGACAGGCAGCCATGGCCACATGGGAACGAGAGCACCCAGCAGGCCCTGAAGTCCTTGCTGCTGAGTCTAAGTTTCCCAATCAGGAGCCCCCATGGAATAACAACAACCCAGAACATAGAAGTCATATGAGGGACCTTCGGGAACTAGTAATTAAGGGGATTAGAGAATCTGTACCTCGGTCCCAAAACATGGCTAAGGATGTACAGCAGGGAAAGGAGGAGGGGCCAGCTGTTTTTCTTAACAGACTAAGGGACCAGATAAGAAAATATTCTGGGTTAAGCCCAGAGGATTCTCCAGGACAGGGGATGCTTAAGTTACATTTTGTTACTAAGAGCTGGCCAGACATCACAAGAAAGATGCAAAAATTAGAAAACTGGGAAGATCGGACCCTAGAGGAATTGTTAAGAGAAGCTCAAAGGGTCTATGTAAGGAGGGATGAAGAAAAAAAAGCAAAAATCTGAAATAATGGTCTCCACTATAGAACAAGTAACCCAGGGGAAAACTGGCCCCAGAAACTGGAGACAAAGACCTTTGACTCAGGGGCCCCCTTAATGGAAAGAGAAAATTAAATGTTACTGGTGCAGAAAAGAAGGCCATTTTAAAAGGGAATTCCCAGACCTGAAAAAAGAAGAAAATGTTATACCTGTTATGACCTTCGAGGAGAACTAGGAAAATCAAGGGCTATGTTATACAAATGAATCCTGCCAAGAGCCCTTGATAAATTTGCATATGGGACCTAAAAGGGAGGAATTAACATTCCTGGTTGACTCTGGAGTAGCCAGATCCTCCCTTGCCCATCATCCCCCCTTCTTCAAAGCTGTCTAATAAATCATTAATGGTTTCAGAAGTAAAGGGAGAAGAATTTAATGTACCTATTTTTGAGAAAACACAGGTTGAGTATAAAACCAGACTAGCCCAGGCAAGATTCCTTTTTGTACCTGAGGCACGAACTAATCTTTTGGGCCTGGGCTCAGACATACCAACAATGGAGACCAAAGGTCAATTTCTCAGAAATTATGTGTCGAGTCTCTCCTCCTCCCTGTCCTCTCTTAGGGTGCAAGGATTGTTAGCCCAAACCCCACCTCTTGAATTTCCAGCACACTCTCATCAACCCAGCGACAGTGTCCTAATAAAGACCTGGAAGGAAGACAAGCTTGAGCCAGCCTGAAAGGACCATATCAGGTGTTACTTACAACAGAAACAGCTGTTTGCACTGTGGAGAAAGGTTAGACTCATTACACATGGGTTAAAGGGGCCCCACCTCCTACCCTGAAAGGACAATGGATCATCACTCAACACCGGGACCCTCTCAAGTTAACTGTAAAAAGACTCTTAAGTTTATTCTGGTCTTTGGTTCTGTTAAGCTTTCAGGTATTGGGTAGCCCTTATTCAGCTCAATTAACTATTAATGTTACTATAGGAAAGAAACCCCTAATTATAAAAATCAATACATGTCAAGTCTTATGTCTCTGCCCAGAACCAACATGGGTAATAAAGCAAAATAATCCAAGACAAGCCCCTTGTTCTAGGTGGGGCAAGTCTCAGAGGACCACCCCAAATAGAGATGGACACCCCCACCATATACAGCTGTTCCAACTCCAAGGGGGTTAAAAGAAAAAATAACTGGAGAAGTTTCCCTTAACACCTGTGCTAATTTACAGTATAATGCACTCTTGCTACCTCTCAAGCCAGGAAAGACAGCTCTTTCCATTAAACGTGGGTCTAACTTCCAGACAGATACGTTAGGAGATGATCCCATGGGGAAGCTGGCTGTTAGATTAGTTAATAATTCAACCTCGGTTGCCAACATTAACCCTTCAACCCGAGGCACTATAATAAAAATAAAGGATTTCCACCAGATGATAGAAGTTAAGGCAGGATATGGGAAAACAAATGCCTGGTTGAAATGGATTAAAAATTCTGCCAGCACCTTAAATAACAGTGACCATTACGTTTGTTTGGCAAACAAACCAGGCAGGTCAAAAACTCAGGTGGTACCATTTCCACTCAGATGGACCTCAGACCCAATGGGCATGAGTTATATGATAGCCCTCTTTCAGGACAATCTAGCTTGGGGCGAGAAGTCTTGTAAGACTCTATCCCTCCTGTTCCCAGTGGTGCAGGGTCCAAGGCAAGAGCCCCCTAAAACTGTTGAGCCACCAGTCCCAAACACTAACCATATCTCATGCCTCTCAAGGTGGGAGGGACAGTCAGTGTTCTTGGGAAATGTTACAGGCTGCAGTGAATGCTGGTCCTTTGAGGAGCTGGATAATCAGTCCACGCTGGTGGTAGCCCGAGCAAATGTCTGGTAGTACTGTGGAGGACCGCTACTCTAGAGTTTACCTGCCAATTGTAGTGGAATTTGCACTCTAGTACAATTGGCAACTCCTTTCGGCCTGGCATTTCAAATCCAAAGCGAGACACCCTCTAGTGGGCTATTAAACCCTCGCATATATGTAGATTCAATCAAGACTTCAAGGGGAGCCGGGCGTGGTGGCACACGCTTGTAATCCCAGTACTTTGGGAGGCGGAGACCGGAGGATCCGGGTTCGTGGCCAGCCTCAGCTCGCTCTCTCTCTCTCTCTCTCTCCCTGTCTCTCTCTCTCTCCCTCTCTCTCTCTCTCTCTC